>PVJI01001663.1:106171-171349 GCA_004026765.1 Micronycteris hirsuta
GGGGGCTGTTGGTGTTCCAAATGGAGGTGAAGGGAGATGAAGCCCCTTCACACGGAGAACCACACACACCAGGAGGGACCCCAGCTCTCCTAACTCCGGACGTTCCCCCAGGGCCATTGCTTCCCAACTCAGGCACGTCTGGGGGCATGTGGGCAAGTGTATATGAATTAGCCATGAGGCTCCAGGGAAGTTTTTAATGCAGCAGGAAAAAAGGGACGGCAGGGATGACCACAGCAATGGGGTGACGGTGTTTTATCTCCTCAGCGTCAGCTTGACAGCAAATCTTAGTAATCACAGACCCACCAGATGACCCTGTTATTGTGACCCCTGCAAAGGAGTTGATGTGACTCCTTACTGCTCTGTCAGGTCCTGTCTCTACAGAGGGGTGACGGGAGACGGGAGCAGAAGCCTCACGTACTGTTTCCCGCGTGGTGGTTTGAAATTGTAGCCAGAGATGGAGGTGCATGAACATGTCCCCCAAATAACTGCTCTTGGTCGCTCTTGACTCCAAAACTAAGTGTGTTTGGTGTTTGTAAACCCGTGATATGTTCTCTGAGTATCCTCTGCCTTCTGAACTTGGACTTGGGAAGAGGAGCCAAAAAGCGATCTCATTGAGGAGTCTACATTTTCATCATTAGCCTATAAATACGTCTTCTCTCCTCTGCAGATGCCGAGTCAGGACCAGGGTGCGTCCTGATTCGGCCTCACTGGTCTTTAGGAAAGATCCTTCAGCCTCATTACCACGCCTGCGTGAGAGGCACCTGCCCAGCGTCAGCCTTGCAGACGCACTGAGAACGCTAGCTGGTGCTATTTCCAAGTTCGGCGTGCGCCAGACAGCATGCTGTGCCGTCTGCGCAGTATTTCATGTCATTCTCACGACAGCTCCTGAGGCTGGCACGCCCCTCATCCCGTTTTACAGATGGGGGCACCAGGCTTTGGGGGTGCAGCACCTCGCCCACCAGCTGCTTGACGGGTCAGGTCTGCGTGACGAGGCACCTGTGCCCCCCTCCAGCACGGCACCCTCGGAGACTGTGCGGCTGCGTGGGCTGTCCCCACTCGCGTCTCTGGGTGGCAGCATCACCACTGGTTTCTCCTTACCCTGCGCCTGGCAGCCCGGCCTCGGTTTTCCTCACAGGTTACCATTTCTTCTTTGTGTCACCACTGCACTGCGGTCAGTCACCGCTCACCTCTGATTCTGTACGCCTAGTGGCACATGACACCGGAATCAAGCCCGAGTCATCTGCAGAACGTTTGTCCCTCTGCCGCTGACAGAAATTTCCGTTCCCCATCTCAAGGAGTTTGCTTCAAGGGGACCAAAACCCAGCACCTTGCCCTGTGCATTCAGGGTCTCAGCCCCGTATGTCCTTTGGGGAGGCAGGGGCTGCCCCTGGCCTGCAGGACTGACCTCACAGCAGAGGCAGGGCAGCTCTCCGCCTCACTGCTCACGCGAGTTCCTCCGGACCAGGGCTCTTTCTCCAGGAGCCGGACCCCCTTACTGGCTGGCTGTAAGGTGGCTGCTGTTTACCGAGCACCTGGTCTGTGCCAGGCATCTCTGCATGCCTCTGAGTGGAAGAGGTTGTCCCCTCTTACTGAAGCAGGAGCCACGAACCCAGGGCCTGCCTCTCGACTGTGGGCAGCAACTGTGTTTTCTAAAGAGCCAGAAAGAGCCGTGGACAGTCTGCAGTCTGGCCACTCACCCATGGTGGAGCCGGACTGGGGCCCGTCCTCTCCATCTGCCATTCCCTCTTCTCTGCTCCGGCCCCCTGGTCTGAGCACCCACCTCTGGTGACCACCTGCCACAGGTGTTGTACCGTACCAGGTCCTGGCCCTGCAGGGTGGAGTTAAAGTGACCCTGGGTTCGAATGAGCATTCTGAGCAAGGGGGACTTGGACAGACTGTTAAATGATGAAAGCGACAGCCCAGGAGCAGCTCTGCAGAGGGCACATGCCGGCCAAGGCGACAGCAGGGTCCAGTTTGCCTGCTTGCAGATGGGACTGCGGGTTAGTGTGGTCGTCGCATTTTCGGCGGTCACCCCAGACCTCACGGTGTGCCACTGCCAGAGTGGGCGGCGAGCCGGCGAGGGGGCCGAGTCCAGACTGGCCCCAGGCGCGGTGGGCGGCGGGAGCCCCTCCAGGGCGAGCAGGCATTCTCTTCCTAGTGCAGCGTGCTCACAGAACCCCATAGCGTCTGCTCTCCGAAGTGCGCCTTTGGAGCTGTGCCCACACAGAAGGGAAGGGGTCTGTGCATCCCAGCTGGGGCGCCGTGGCGCTGTGCCCACACTCTGCTCTCCGTTGGTCCCGTGTCCAAAGGAACTGCGGGTTGACAATGAGAATGATGTACCAGCAACAACAGTAGGACAGACCGACTGACCCGCAATTCCTGAGCGCATCCTGATAGGTCCCGGCTCCCGTAACCCTCACAGCAGCTCCGAGGGGCGGGGGGAGCCTGAGACCCACCGAGGGAGCCTGAGACCCACCGAGGGACCTGAGGCCCACCAAGGGTCACAGAGCGAACAAGAGGCAGATTCCCACCCAGGCCGGTGGTGCCAGAATCAGCTTCTCACCCACTACTTTCGTGGGAGGATTTTTTTTTTAAATCTCATGCAGAAGTGCCCACGACAGCTCCTGGGAGAGGGAAGAGAGACGCTCCTTGCTGTCTGCCCACGTCCTCCTGGATATTTTGCTATTTCACTCTTAGGTTCTTCCATGTACTAAAAAAGAGAGAAAAAAGAGAGAGGCAAGCACCGACGAGCCGGCTGTCTTTGAAAGCGCAGTCTGGCCCGCCATCCATCTTTCTTACATCTAAGGGATTGGGAGAATGGACAGTTACTTTTCTTGGTGCGTCAAGGTATCTAGTATGGAAATTTCAAGCTGCCAACCTGACTCTGTGTTTAGGATCCACTCACAGCTGACGAGAAGGGGTGGCTCCCCACACCCTTGACATTTGGCTGCCCCCCCCCACCCCCGTCTGCACCCCCCCCGCCCCCGCTGGGCTCTTGCTTGCATCTGGGCTGCTTTTCCTTCCCCAGGAATATTTATAACCCATGGAAAGTACAAACAAGTATTTGATTACCATATTAACATTTATGGGGTTCTTTTATTTTTCTCCAGTCTCATTAAAAATTCATCCCCTGAGGTCTGGGCTGTTCTCGGTGCCCTAAGTTTGGGTCTTTGGGCTTGTCTGTTCTTACTCCTCCTTAGAAACTTAGGTCGGGGGAGGAGCAAGTCCCGAAGAAGACAGTGAGGCTTGAGGCCTTTAGAAATCTCTCCAGACGGCTGCTCCTCAACCCCCAGGGGAGGCAGCAGGCTCTCCGGGCAGGGGGGCTGCAGGCTCCAGCAGGAGGACCCAAGACGCAAGCGCACTCCTGTCCTGCGTTCCCCTCCTGGGCTCTGTGTCCTCCTGTTTAAAGAGAAGTGGGTGCCTGAGGCAGATCGGCCACGATGCACGACACACGGAACTCCATGCCTAGAAAGGACTCTTTACTGCTCAGTTCCTAATCCCACTCCGGGTTGTGCAAATGGAAGCGGCACTTGACCTTAAAGGAAGGTTAGAAGAACATCAGGACCTCAAGGTCACTGTTCTTTAAAATACCATTTGCTGTCCTTTTCCCGTTTCTAAGGCCTATGTATTTAATTATATTCCTATTTCCAGAAATCACACTCAGAAAAGCATAAAGCAGATGGTGGAAAGTACTTACGATCCTTCCACTTATGGATGATCGTTGCGAAACCTTTGCCTTCTCTCTGAATCTTCAGTCATTCTGAGTTCACGGGCACACTTTGGAAATTTTAGGTTTGGACCATACTACTCCTACTGCTTTTTTAATCTTTAAAGATGTTCTCATGACAGTTTTCTTGTACTCTGAAATATTCCTCCAGAACCTTCCTTTTCAATGTATGGGGAATTCCGTATCATGGACGTTTCCTGTTTGAGGACATTTAGTTTATTTGCACTGTTTTTCTATTACAAAACACATGCATATCTGACTATTTCCTTAGAATAACTTCAAAGCTCACAAACGCTTTGGTTTTTTTTTTCCATCCTCACCCCCTCGAGGATATATTTACTGATTTGAGAGAGAGAGAAAGGGGGAGAAAGAGAGAGAGAGCAACATCAGTCGGTTACCTCTTGTATGTTCCTGACCAAGGATCAAACCTGCAACCTAGGTATGTGTCCTGGCTGGGAATTGAACCCACAGCCTTTTGCTGTGTAGACGATGCTCCAATCAGCTGAGCCACCTGGCCAGGGCATCCAAACACTTTGTTAGGACACATCGTTTGGGGAAAAATGGTATATCCCTGTTTTGCCCTTCCCCACCAGGCATGGCAAATACGTGGCCCCTGCACCCTGGCCATCTTCGCTCACAGCGAGCCCTGCCCCGCCCTCCTCCTGGCCTCAGGGCTTCAGACTTCTCCTCGACCTGTGCGCTGACAACTACTGCCTGTTAGAATTGACACAAGAGCCAAAACCTATCTGCCATCTGGGGCCCAGGGATTGGCACCCATTCCAAAGTGGTGTTCCAGGTCTTGTTTTATTCATTCTCAGAAAAGGGAGTGTGTTGTGTGGGGTGGGGGTGAGGCGGCACCAGCACAGGTTGGTTTTGGGAACACCCTGAGTGATGTTTCTGCAGGTGTCTGAGCAAGACCAAAACCTGCAGAGCTCAGCCACACGCACCAGGCCCAGCAGCCCCTCTGTTTCCAGGCTGCCGCTGGGGCGATTCAGGAAGTGGAAGCCTTCGGTGGCCACTGAAGCCGTCGTTAAAGTGGAAACTCCCCGGGGAAGGGGCCTGCGGCAGGCAGCAGCTCCTGGTACTTCCATTCTCCATCCAGATCCTGCCTGTGCTGCAGAGTCTAACGTGGCAGATAGCGGGTGGACCACAGAGAAAGGCCAGGCCAGCGGGAGGACCAGGCCCCCCTGCCCCAGGGCCCTGACACAGCCCTGCCCGGCCCATGATTGACCATGGAGCTCTGGAAGGGACTCCTGTGTCACGTCAGGTGATCGACTTTCCTCCAGCCAAGGAGTCCCCTGGCTAAGATGGGAGTGAGTGGCGAGTAGCTCCATCTCCATCACCATTTAGCCAATGGAGGCCACTGCAGGAACGTCTCTTCTAAGGAAGTTGTGTGATAATTGGGGTTTGTGTGGGAGCATAACAGCCTTTCCTTCTGCATCCGCTTCCGGGAAGGGTTTTGGCTGCAGAGGTGTGTTCTCTGTTCTTAGCAGTGGGGGGTGGGGTACTCTCCTGGAGCAAGCTCCTTAGGCAATAAGAGTGCCGGCAGGACCACGGTGGGGAAGGTGTTTGCTTTGCATTTGCTAGCTGTGGTTTATAGCGCCTGTGTCTCCTATGGCTTTCACCTTTGATTATTCACTCCAGGTGTTTTGTCTTTACTTGTGAAGATAAAGAGCGGCTGTGTATGGGCTTTGCAATTGACCTTTCTAGCACGGGGTCCCCGTTAACAGGAAGGGACTCTAGAAGAGCCAGCAGCTGTGGAACTGCTGTCTAAATGTGGCCACAGCGCAGTCTAACCTGGGTGATTTGACTTGTCGGAAGGTGAGCGCCGGGCTGCCGAGCACCCTGCTTTTTCGATCGCGAACGCCTTCAGCGTGCTCCTTCCTGGCCTTACAGCATCAGTGAAGCCATTGCCTGAGCGCAGTGGGCAGCTCTCTGGGTGCTGCCTACCTGACCGACTTGCTGTCACTGACTCTGTGATGAGACTCGTGGTTGGGCAGGGCTGCCTCACAGTGGAGGGGAACCTTTCACTCTTCCTCCCCTCCCCCTCCCCACTCAGCCTCAGCATCCCCAGGGCTCAGGTAGGCGGCTCAGCTTTGACTGACGCTTCAGGCTCTGCCCTGGGTGGCATGCTTCCATCGTCGGGCACAGCACGCAGGAAGGAGACAACTTGGGTTCAGGCATTGACCTTGAATGGTTGGTCCTAGGTCTGTGCCTGTTTCCTTGTGTGCGGAACTTTCCTTAGAAATAAGGTGTCAAAGTGCGTAAACTCTAGTGGAGCTCTGGGCACATCAGCTCTAGATTAAGCTTAGTGTCCCCTCCTCTCACTGGACATCTCGTGGCATTACAGAAGGGACAGCCTGACTTTTGTCCAACTTGAGCAGATCCACTGGGCCCTGAACAACTCACTCCGGGTTTCTGCTCAGTTCTTTGAAGCTGTGGGCAGGGACCTGGAGGTGGTCGCCTTCGTGTCTTCGGTCCTTCGAAAGTAGGAGTCGTGTAAACACCCCTGGTTAGTCAGAGCCCAGGTCCCTGCTGGCTGTCCCCACTGCCAGAAGCCGGCTCCCAGCATGGACTCAGCAGCCTGCCTCGGGCTGACACTCGGGCCCAGCGCACAGAGGGGCAGCGGTGCGAGGCGCCCATGAATGGGGGCTCCTGGCTCTCTCGGCCCCGTTTCCACAGAGGCCGCCGTCGGTGGGGACCGAGTGTGTTGGGGTCTGAGGGCGTCTCACCGGCAGCAGTTGAACTGGGAGAATCTTCCAGTAAGATGTGCCACAGTGTAGTGGTGAGGGACATGGACTCCAACTGGGCCACTGGGGGTGCATTCTGGTTCCACCCTTACTGGTTGTGTGACATCAGGCAAGTCCCATAACCTCCCTGTGACTCAGTTTCCTCATTGGCTCAGTGGGGAGAACAATGGAACAGATCTCTCAGAGTTGTCCTCAAACAATGAATCAGGTTGTCATTTATAAAGCAGACAGAACACATGTCTACATGTAAAAACATAAGCACTATCTATGTGCATGTGAATAAAACAAACATGCTTTGTTTATAGTTACTGATAGATAAAAAACATTCCCCTTGGCAACACCTTGTGCAGGTGGAGTCTGGCCGCATGACCCTGAGAAAGGAAAGGCGACCAGGAAGAGGTGGAATGTGTGTGCCCGTGTGCCTGGAGTGGGAGCCTGGAGGCCAGAGTACCACCAGCTCACTAACTGTGGACCTTCTCTGGTCCTTGTTTCCCCTTCGGAAAAAGGGGCTGATGCTGCCATTTGTCCTGGAGGCCACAGAGTGGCAATGGGATACTGGTCAACCTCTGCCCACAGCGCCCTAAAAGCAGGGGCGAGCAGGGCTCTCACCGCCGGTGTGACTCGGTCAGGCCCCCTCGAGCCCCTCCGCAGCTTCATCTCCACCTGGCCTGCTGCTTCTGCAGAGGCCCCCGGCCGACATCCCCTCGCCTTTCATTTTAAGATGAGGGAGCTGCCCGTTTATTTTGCTGGGGCAAGCGGGGGACCAAGGTACTTTTCCCTCTCTTCTCATCAAGCTGGCCTCTGATTCTCGACCCCAGCTGCCCTGACTTCCCTTCCTTCCTCTCTGGCCTGCCCTCTCCCATCGGTGTGTGGGTGCTGGGTACCTGGGGGATGAGCAGCGAGGCCTCCAGGGATTAGCACCTCCAGCCTGCCTTCGGTTTTCCTGAACTCGCTGTGCTGAGATGGGGCCAGGTGCCATCTGTCTGTCTGTGGGCTGCCATGGGCATCCCAGGGGGATATGACGGGGGACAAGGACCCCACCAGCCCCTCCCCTCACTGCTCTCCCTACTCCCTCCTGCTGCAGCAATGCTGCATGCACACGGCTCCCAGCTCCCAGAACACAGACAGCCAGAGCAAACCCATAGGGCCTGGTGGCGGGAGGGGAGCAGCGCAATGTGGGGGGTCACGGGTCAGGGCTGTGGGCTGTGTCACTTCAGCAGGTGACTGACAGGTCTGCCCAAGGACGTGGTGGATGGATTCTAAACCAGGCGAGTGTGTGTGTGTTTGTGGGGGGGGGTGTCTGCCTAAGACAATCAGCTGGGGAGGGCCGCCACCATGTTCTAACAGGTCCTTCTAGGGAGGGAGTCAGGTACCACTAACCCCCCTGCCCCCCCCCGGCACACACATGGACAAGACAGAGCCAGCTGCCACGCTGGAACTGTAGGGCAAGCAGAGGACGATGTCACGGTTTCCTTTGACATCATATTCATCATGGGCCTGATGAGGTCACGTCAACACCTGCTCCTGGTCCTGCAGACACAGCGGCTGCTTCTCAGGCAGGGCCGCTGCCTGGGTGGGAGCTCAGGCCTGCCCTGCTGCCGTCCACCACCTGGGCTCCTGTTGCCATGTGACCTCTACCTTCTCTTCGATTTGGAAGGAGCCAGACCCTTTCCCTTTGGGGTTGCATGTGGCCCTCTGGCTTCTCCGCAGGCTCTCGTTTTCTCAGGCCTATGGCCAAGGCCCTCCAGAGATCAGGAGGGGCCCTGTGTCACTGGCTTTGATTACATGCTTTGCTGGGCTCCCAGTGTTCCTTGCAAGCCAAGACAGGATTGCAAAAATGGCACCGTTCCCAGGCCCAGCCCCGTCTGTGTGCCCATAGCTGGCATTTAACCTGGTTTGTGGGTACGTACGCAGGGCTAAGTCCAGGGTCACGAGGAGTGGGAGGCCCGGGCAGAGCAGGTCCCAGCAAGCCTCACCGCTTCAGGTGCATGGGTGCACACACGCCGCACCTGTGGCCCTGCCTGGGCCGCAGGCCCCTAGAGGGGTCCGAGCTCCAGACCCCGCCCGGCTGGGCCGACCTGGCTGGCCTGGCCAACCTGTCCTCTGCCTTCTCCTCTCCGCCTGGCCATTTTCTTTTGAGCACCTCAGTGCTTTGGACCTTCTCACTCACTCACTCATTCTTTCATTCACTTACTTACTTATTCACTCACTCACTCATTCACTCACTCACTCACTCAACAACTTCTGTTGACTATGCTTTAAGCAGTGAAGGTATAATAAGGAGCAAAAGAGACAAGTCCCTGCCCTCGGGACCTACTGCACCCTCCAGTAACCTCTCCTCAGGGAATCCCCAGAAACGACAGAGTCCCCACCGACTCCCTCTGAAATTACCCAAGACTGCCAGGTGCCCCTTGGTAGCTGGAAGCCTGGGCCCTGCTCCCCTGGGCCCACCGTCCTCACTAGCTCTCCCAGCGGGTCTTTTGCCTCAGCACACATTTCTTTCTAAGTATTTAGTCAAGACAAAAAGAACTCCCAAGCCCACATATATTTAGATAGTTAGATTGCAGCTTTTTTCCTGTCTCCCCAAAGCCTTCTCTCCTCCCTCCAATGCCTTCCCCTCAGCCTCCGCCTCATACCCCCCGCAGGGCCAGAGCTCCGTCACAGGAGGGTCAGAAGCAGCCGTGGAGCCAGACAGTCCCGGCTGTCTGGGGAGTCTCGGTGCCCAGGTATGGCGCAGCCTGGCCAAGGGCAGACACTGTCCAGCTTCATGCACCAGCTCTGTGACCTTGGGCTCATTCTCCACGAGCCTGTGCTTCCATGGCTGCAAAGTGAGCGTCCCAGTCCCTGTTCCGTTGGCTGTGGCGTAAATGAAATCTAGTTATGTAAATGCTCACGGTCACGCTTAATGTGGAGAAGACCCTCCACTGGGCATGTTGGTTTTCTGTTCTGTCAAGTGCATCCTTGGAACATACTCCTGGAAGCCCAGGGTGCCCACATACCGTTCTCATTGCTCCAATCCCCCACAGGCAGCCCCTTTCTCTGTTGCCTTTCTGGGAGGAAGCACTAGGGTGTCCTGGGGAACTCACCAGGGCTGGCAGCAAGTTGGGGGCATCCCAAGGAGCCAGAGGTCAGCCTGGGAAGGAGCCCAAGGAAGAACCAGCATCCCAGGAAGTCCGCATGGACCTGTGTGATGGGGGAAGAATTCCAGGGGTGTGGTTGTAGCAGTGAAGGGCGAGTGGGAAAAAGTGGTGACATTGTGGAGGAAATCAGCAAATTCCAGGGTGGCCCGAACACTCCTGTCCCTGTGCCTTAAGCAGGCCTGCTGAGGTGGGCGGGCCCCAGACAGCTGCCCAGGGCTCCTCGCCACGCACCCCTCCCCCATTGTGTCCCACCAGAGTGGGGAAACACGTCTGCGTTCCTTCCTCTACCCATGCGGTGGCTTTAAAAACACAGCTTCCTGGGAAAAATAGGCACGGTGTGGAAATGAAATATGAACTGCGGTCACGAGGGCTGCTGTTTTGTTAACAGCCATCTGGTAAGTCAGCTCCGGGAAAAGGGACAGAGCCTGAAAGGAGGGGTTAGTGGATGTGGCGGTGCGTGTGGTTAGGTCATTACTGGGCACCCACTCGAGTCAGGCACTGGGCATCGGCCCATGCGGTCCTCTCCCCAACTTTGTGAGTTTCACATTATTATCTCCACTCGATCAACGTGGAGACTGCCCTTCACAGGGTGCTACAGACCGAATGTTTCTACCCCCTCTCCCCCAAAGTCACATGCTGAAACCTAAGTCCCAGAGACAGTGTGAGCGGTGGCACCTTTGGGAGGCTCAGGTCAGGAGGGTGGAGCCCTCATGGGATTTGTGTCTTATAAAAAAGACCCCGGAGGTCACCCCCCATGCCCCACAATGTGGGAACGCAGGGAGAAGACAGCGTCTGTGAATGAGGAAGCAGCCCGTGCCACTCCCAGGTCTGCCCGTACCTTTACCTGGGCCCCTGGGCCCCAGCGCAGTGAGAAATAAGTGTCTGCGGTCTGAGTCCCCAGCCTGTGGTGTTCTGTTAGAGGAGGTCGCATGGGCCAGTAGGACAGAGAGGGTCAGTCACTCGCTCCAGGTCACTGCTTCACGCCTCACGGAGCCGGAACCCGTCCAGGTCCTCAACTCGGCTGGACAGCAACTATTTCAGAATCATAACCTGAGGGTCTGAGTTTTATATAATTATTTACATTCCTCAGAGTACTTGCATCGTTGTCTAATTGCTGCATTAGCCTTGGAAGGGAGATGAGGCAAGTCATCAGCGAAAAGCAGACCCAGAGAAACAGCCGTTTTGCAGAGGTTCACTTACACAATGAGAGGACCAGGAAGGGGACCAGCTCTCGCCCACCCCCAACTCCAGCTGCAGGAGCCATCGTCCCCCCCGGGTCCACTGGGGAAGTGTTCCGAGACCCCTAGTGGACGCCCGAGGCCACGGCGGTGCTGCGCCCGGGGTGCGCTCTTGTTTCCCTACTCCTGACGGCTTCTCTGGGCACGTCCGCGCTCCCAGCATCTCTCGTCTTACACTTTGGGGCCTTTGTGAAGTGAAGGAACGGTGACGTGAACGCAAACACAACGATACCGCCGTCGATCTGAAACCCAGATGGCTACTGAGTGATGCGTCTGCATCGTAGAAACGATGCACAAAGGGTTAGCCCACATTCCGGGCGGGACATTTCAACACGCTCCTCAGAACGGCACACAATCTGAAACCCGTAAATTGTTCATATCTGCAATTTTCCGTGTAACACTTCAGACCGCAGAAAGTGAAACTGCATAAGGGGGTACTGTGACTGTAGCTCCACCTCTCATCCGTAGCAGACACCCCTCTCCTGCGGCTTTAGCTCAGCGCTCGGGAAAGGGAAACCTACAGTCTAGGTGGGAGTGTCTCGGTGGATGAGGCTGGCCCAGGGTGCACGGGGTGAGTGTTTTTAAAGGTGACTGCCTTTAAAAGTTTTGGTGTGCCTGTCACCCCTTCATGTACACCAGTTCTTTGTCATATGACATCTAGTGGTGGTGATAGATTTCATGTTTGTATCAGCCAACAAATCACCCCACGGTCCGTGTTTCCTTTGAGCAACATCAAGTCGGGCGCCTGATCCAAAATTATTTAATTGCCAACTTCTTGGTCAACGACTGTGTTGCATCAGCTTGAGGAAGACCGCACACATGCACACATGTGCACACACGTGCACAGAGTTTACCGTGACACATTCCTGAGAAGCAAGCCCTGCAGCTGCTGCATTATGTAGCTGATGCTATGCTCGGGGGTCCCTGGCCAGGTTTGTGCGTACTTCCTAAGGGCTCTGGAGAATGGTTCTGTTGGAAGGTACCGTTTAGAGCAGCAGTCCCCAACCTCTTTGGCACCAGGGACCGGTTTTGCGGAAGATAGTTTTTCCACGGGGTGGCGGCAGGGACAGGAGGCAGACCTCAGGCAGTAATGCCAGCGAGGCCTGCTCCTCACCTCCTGCTGTGCGGCCTGGCTCCTAACAGGCCGTGGACCTGTGCCAAGTGGGGACCCCAGATTTAGAGGACTAACCCTAGTTTGAGCCCAATTTTGGTACATTACCTGACCGGCAACCTTGACGCTGCTCACAGCTGCCCAGTGAGAAGGTGTGAGCTGTCCCAGCTGACCACACAGGTGAGGGGCTGGGCCCGAGGGGTGTCAGGAGCATGACCAAGACTCGTCTGCAGCCCCTTGACCAGCTGCAGGTGGAGTCCATTACCAGCCGCTTAGCTGGAGGGGAGAGGTTAAATGAGGAAAAAGCCTTCGGAGCTCTTCAGTGGCCGAGGGGCTGAATTCCACAACGGAGACCGGGACCCCAGGTGTTTGTCACGCAGATGTGCTTGTCACACAGATGTGCTTGTTCTGCAGATCGGCCCCCGGAAGAAGGAAGAGAAGAACGCGGGAGAAATGATTAGTTCAGTGGAAGGCACAGACCAGCTGCAGCTGGAGCAGGGAATAATGGTTCAGCCATTTTCCTTATCACCCTTTTGTAGAACGTAATTTTCCATGTCTCACATGAGAGGGATATTTTTGTGGTGATGCAGGACATTCCTGTTATATATTTATACCTATTTGATTTAGCCTGAAGATAAAGTATTTCATAATTTTAAACCTCTAATTCAAAATATTAAATGGTCCACAGCTCTGTCACAAAACTGCTGATGATTTGGACCAAAAAATGCCAGCGTAGGCTCAAAATGCCATTTTCATCTCAAAATGAATGTCTCCGTCTCTAAAAGGTGCGCTTTGGGAAGCGTACAAACCCACCCTGTTCTTCTCGAGGGCTGGAGGTGGGGGTCCGCACCACGGGCGGTGCCCCCTGCCTCCGGGCCTGTGGCTGTGAAGTGGGTGGGGTGGAAGGAGCGGCTCGCTCTCGCAGGACCTGACACCCGAGTGGGACGCAGGACAGGCTGTCTCCAGTGTGCCGCCACCGGTGTGCGCGATCCCGCGAGGTCCCCTCCCTCCGTGGAGACCCTTCCTTCCATGTGGTAGGAGAGGGCGGCACGGTGCAGAGAGGCTGCACAGGCTGCCCAGGGTCACACGGCCAGCCGCTGTGCACAGGGTGAGCAGAAGCATAGGACGGCGAGAAGCATAGGCCGCGAGGCATTCGAGGTGGTTGCCACCAGTTCAGAAAGGGAAGGATGGAGGAAACCGGACAAAAGAACATCAGGACCGGCTCACCCGGGCCTGGGCCTGGTGGTCTGGGATGCGCCCTTCCCCACAGCCCACCCATTCTTCACATGGTCCCCACCCCAGCACTCTGCACGCCCACCCTGCTTGGCTTTGCAGACGCCCTTCCCTCGTATCTCCCCCGTCTAAACAGAACAACTGCTTTCTGGTCACTGCTGGAAGGAGGGGGTCAGTTTCCTAGCTGGGGCGGCAGGGGTGGGGGCTGTCTTTTGGAGAGATCTGAGCACTATCCAACCACTCTCCACGCTGCCCTGGGCCCAAGGGAGTGGGTGGTCCCTCTGCCCCTTCTGTGACTGCCCCCCCACCCCCCATGGTATGGTTGATGCTTGTAAATCAGAACTAAACAGGTAACGGGAGCCAGGTACTTTCCTGCTTTCTTCATTAAGCAGTTGGCCATGCCAGAGTTTGATGGGGGAATTCATTTTGAAATGGCCTGGGAGACAAAATTACTTTGAAAATAACTTTTGGAAGAGAAAATTTCATTCTGCTCACTCAGCACAATGTAGCAATTAAAATGTTGGTTTTCTTCCTCTTGGAGAGCTACCCCTGAATAATTTATGGCTATGCCCCTCTGAGGCCGCGGGGCTTTGCTGAAATGAAATGACTTTCATGAAGGGGTGAGCGGGGAGCTTCAGGCTGTCCTTGCTCAAGGGGCTTCCCCTTCCTGACCTCACTGTCCTGCCTCCGCCTCCGCCTCCGAGACCAGTTCGTGCCGATGGCACCAGGGCTGCCCGGTGCCATTCCAAACAATGACTGATGGAAGTGAATGCAATGGTGACTTCGCTCTCTGGGCCTCAGTTTCTTGTTCTGTGAATTGGGGGCAATGGGAGCATTGTGACACCACAGCCCAGCTGTCTGTGGGCTTCTGTAATGTCTCAGGAAAATTTCCGAGGTTCCGCGCTCTGCTGGCTGCACCCATGCATCCCCCATTCATTCTGCCCCTCCCGCCACAGCCTCGAGAAGCAGGTGATACAGTGCCACTTTTACAGCAGAGATGGGAAGAACTTTGTCTAAGACTGCAGTTCGCTAGAAGCAAATTGAGGGTTTCAACTCTCCAAATCTGTATCTGAATCTAAAACCTTGGTGTCTTATGTGCATTGTCAGTCTTTTAAATTTTTAAAAAATTTTTTCAATCATAGTTGACATTCAGTATTACATTAGCTTCAGGTGTACGGCATAGTGGTTAGACATTTATATACCTATAGGGCCTCCCGGAAGTCTAGTCCCCGCCCGGCACCGCAGCTATTGCAGTGTTATCGACTGTGTTCCCGGTGCTGTGCCTCGCCTCCCCGGCTGTCAGTCTTCATTTTGCTGAGGAAAGCTGGAATTTCCAAGGCTGCCTCCATCAGTAGCAGAGGGAGGCTGTGGGAAGGGGAGCTCTGGAGAACGTGCCCAGCTTTTAGTAGACATCATTGCACAGCGGCAGAGAAGCCAAGCTTTCCCCCACAGGTCCCTGCACGCTGCCAGCCAGCATAAGTCACTCGGTGGCATCGAAAGCCGTAGCTCTTAAGACTATATTTATGGCCCTGGCCAGGTAGCTCAGTTGGTTGGAGCACCGTCCCAATACGCCAAGGTTGCAGGTTTAATTCCCAGTCAGGGCACGTACAGGAATCAATAAATGAATGCATGAATGAGTGGGACAACAATTGATGGTTGTCTCTCTCCCTCCCTTCCTCTCTCTCTCCAAAATCGGTTTCATAGAAAGGACTAGTAAATGAATGTAAATATATATACACACAAATGATGTTAATGTGTATGTATACACGTACATACCTGTGTGTGTTTCTAAAGACTGCCCCTGCATTAGTTAAGAATTGTGAGGTTTTTACAGCATCAACGCAATTATCTAAACTAGTCCCTCCGGCTTTCTCCGCTAACAGATTCGAAGTTCCATGTACAGAATGCCTGAGAAAGACCGCGGTCTCACCTGGATGGAATTTTTTGGGCCCCGAGTGGTAGAAGAATTCTTTTTTACAGAGATACCTCCACTCACAAGAAAACAAACGCAGGGGCCACGGCCAGGCTCTTCGTTAAGAATTCCGTAGGCTTTGCCTCTCTAACCGCCTCTCCCCCGCCACACACTGTCCCTTACTCTTTGGGTTGGTGTTTCTGAACTGGCCAGATTTGTAGGAAAGGGGTGTGTGCAGAATGAAGAGGGGCCCCAGGTGGTGTGTGAGGACCCAGGGGACTGGGAACCTGGGGAGCAGGGAAGCTTCGGGGTGGGGCGGATGAGCCCCCGCCCCGCCAAGGGTGTCGGGCATGGTGGCGTGTGGGCAGAGACGCAGCGATGGGAGCGCGTCCCAATCCTGGACGGAGTGTGACATCACAGCAGTACGCACTTGGCCTGTCTTCGTTTTAGGTCCCACCCGAAAGATGCCCCCCAGCGCCAGCGCCATGGACTTCTTCCAGCTCTTTGTCCCCGACAATGTCCTCAAGAACATGGTGGTGCAGACGAACATGTACGCCAAGAAGTTCCAGGAGCGCTTTGGCAGCGATGGTGCCTGGGCGGAGGTGACGCTGGCGGAGATGAAGGCGTTCCTGGGCTACATGATCTCCACCAGCATCTCCCATTGCGAGTCGGTCCTCAGCATCTGGAGCGGCGGCTTCTACAGCAACAGGAGCCTCGCGCTGGTCATGAGCCAGGCCCGCTTCGAGAAGATCCTCAAGTACTTCCACGTGGTGGCCTTCCGCTCCAGCCAGACCACGCACGGCCTCTACAAGGTCCAGCCCTTCCTCGACTCCCTGCAGAGCGGCTTTGACTCGGCCTTCAGGCCTTCCCAAACCCAGGTGAGGCTGGTGCCGGGAGAGGCCGTCAGAGGTCCCCTCCAGCATCCTGGGCCTGGCCCCGTGGCAGCGGAAGCCGGGAAGCAGGGGTGACCTTGGGCGTCCTCCCCTTCCTGCCTTGACTCTGAGGTCATTTCCAGGTTATCCCTGCCGTTCCCCCATCCCACTGACCCCTGTACAGTAGCATCTCCAGACCACAGACAAGTCCAAATTCAGTGTTTTGCTCTGAGATGCCTCTCCCTCCTCTTTCCTCCGCATCCTTCCTCTCCTTTAATGACACTTTCATTCCAAGTTACGTTTGCTCAAGCTAACGTGTTTTCCTGTCCTGCTCTCCGAGTCCGTGCTCGTCCTGTGGTGGCTGGAGGGGCGGGAAGCCTTCTGGGTGGCGAAGGGCGTGAGCCTGGGATCGCGGCCGTTCTCGGCAGCCAGCAGCTGCCGCTGCGCTGGGGCCCGTGTGGCCCACGCAGCAGGCGTGGGAGCCCAGGGACGAGGTCTGACGCGGCCCACGCCTAACCATGTGGCCAACACCTCCCTGCTCCCCTAACTGGTTCCAGAAGTCTCCACGTGGTCTCTGCTGAGTCCCCGTGACGCCGACCTGTGACGTGCATTTGGCTGTGGTGACAGTTTCAGAATTGTCCTCGTCGCTCTCTGAGTCTAGTATACTGAGGAGATGGCTTGTTTCTACAGGTCCTGCAACGGAAACTTCAGGGATTTCCTGGCCCGTGCGACCCCACTTCCCTTTGACCTGTTCTGTGCAGAGACGAAATTTACTTCAGTTTTATTCATGCGTTCAGCGACCCATCAGCTACCTTCTCTTCCTGTGCTTACTCTTTAAGGGCCTTCTCAACCTCCCATTCTCTCTGATTTTCTCTCGGAGCTCCTCTCCCCAACTCCGTACCTCGTCCGTGGGTGAAAACTGCGGGGGTTTGGTGGGGAAGACACGCCCAGTCCAGGTTTGCGGAGCCTCGAATGGTCCCTGCATGTCCTCTGCTGCTCTGTGAACCACGGGCTCACAGTCAGTGTTTGCGACGCTCTGACTCCTGGGAGGCTTCCCTCCTCTCTCTGCCTGGGCAGACGTGTCCGGTCTCGGCCCAGTAGCCCAGTCTTGGCCCAGTGTAAGGTCCACTCCCACGCTCCTGTTCTCCTGACCCCCCCACCCCACCCCGACTCCCTTCATTTACAGCCAAAGGTCATTTTGGCTTGTCTCGCAATTGTGTCGCTTACCTGCCCACCCGGACATGGGGGCTTTTGGGGTCACAAGACCACCCTTGTAACAGGCCCTGCTTACAGGGCAGACGCCGTGTAAGGGGGAGACGCCGAGTTTCGTCAAAATCGGGGACAGGTGAATTAGAATATCTGCAGGAGGGATTATGCCGGTACGTAAAGGATGCTTTGTCTCTCCCCTACTTGACCCACTGCCACACCCCAAAGTGAGCTTGTCCGACACAGAGGTACCGGGACACACAGCTGCTGATGGACATGCTGACCGGCCTGGCGGAGGTAGGGGAGGAGGCAGAGTTTGGGAGATGCGGCGGGCATGCTGCTCTGGGCTGCATTTAGTAATGGCCTGTTCAGAGTTCACTTACTGCCGTTGGAAAAGAGGGGAACACGGTGGGGCCCAGAAATCCTCGCTGGCCCTTCCGTGCTGGTGAGCATGTGATTCGCAACCGATTACACATTAAGTGCAGGTGGAGTGGAGGCGCGCTGGCTTTCCCAGGATGGGAGAGGGACAGCAAAGCGCATCCCCGCGTCTCTCCTTCCCCTCTGCTCTGCTTCCCCACCGAGTCAGGTACTCAGCCGTCTTGCTAGAGTGGTTCCCGGTGGGGCCTCAATGGCTTATGAGCCACGCAGAGCCGGAGAGTTCAGGACGCAGGCGCGAGGGCCCCGGCGGCATCTCACCAGGCCTGCCCCCCACAATGGGGAGACGTTCCCTATGCTGGCAACAGAAAAGCTGAGGGGACCAGTGTCCGCAACCAAGACCAAATGCCTGTTACGTTTTTTTAATGGACTCCAGGTAGCATTAGTGAAAGAATGGAAGGGTGTGGTGAGTATAACCCTCCATTCTGCTCTTGGCCCAGCGTGTTCTGATGCCTCCTGGGAGCTGGTTGGAAAGGCAGACACGTGGGCCCTGCCCCAAACCTCCTGAATCAGACTCTGCGTTTTAGTGCATTCCCTGGTGGCCCGTTTGTTTGTTCTGAAGTTCTTAAGGTCCTGGTGGAGAGCAGGGGTTGGTACACTCTTCCTGTCAGGGCCAGGTGGTAAAATTTTTGACTTTGTGATCAGGTCGCTGTTTGAACTTGTCGGGTCTGCCATTGTAGCCTGAAAGCAGCCGTCAGTGGGGCAGAAGTGAGTGAGCGTGGCGGGTCCCGATGCACCTGTGTGTACAACAGGCAGAGAGAGGGCCAGACCTCGTCTGGCCTGTGATCCAGAGCACCTTGTAGAGTTCTCGGAACCCTGTGATTTCCTGCATTCTTCACTTCAGTGAACTACGTCCGTACACACCGATTCACAATTAAGCTTGAATTAGGATCCAGGGCGGGGGCGGGGGGGCGTGGGGCGTGGAGCAAGGTCCTAAAGGTTACCCAGAAGTCTCCCCAAAAAGTATACCTTAAAGAGACAAAACTTGGGCCACCCCTTGGAGCCTTTTTTTTCAAATGCCGTTTCTTTTTACTTTATTGTTGTCACTGAAAATGTCTTCTAACTATGTTATCAAGAAGTTAATTATAAAAATGATTTTTAAAATTGCCTTGGGATCCCATGTTGGAAGAACACGGTGGCCTGGGGCAGAGCCCGAGGCCGGGTCGTGGCAGCAAGGGAGCTGGGTCATTTCAGGACCCGGGAAAAGCAGGTGGTGTAGGTCGGCATGAGAGCTGTCTCGAATCTTGAATACCTAAACAAATAGTATGTGGGGGCTTTGTTTGTTTGTTTGTTTGTTTCTTATAGGGCAGAAGTCAGAACAACAGGTTTACGTTAAATGCAAGTAAATTTTGAGTGAGGGAGAGAACTTTGTAGCATTTGAGGCTGTCATCTGGGAGTGGAAAGGTCTTTCATGAGAAGTGGGTACCTGCCACCAGGCGTGACCAGGAAGAAGTCAGGGCCTGGTGATCCCTCTACCCAGTGACAGTTTTCCATTTACTGAACGCCTATCATATGTCAGGGCCTGTGCTAAGGGCTTTGCATCCAGTTTCTTACTTACCACCCACCCCCACCCCCGAACACTGGTGTAGACATTGATGTAACTCTGTTGTAGAGGAGGAGAGTCAGGATCAGAGAGGCAGAGTAACTCAGCTGAGATCACACAGCTGGTCAAAGGCGGAGACAAGGTTTGAGCCCACATCTGATGACCCACCCCCTGAGCTCACATGGCTTTCCATGAGAACCTCTGCTTCCACTTTCCCGGCAGGTGCTACACGAACCCCTGATTGACGAAGACCCTGTGTTCATTGCCACGTGCACGGAGCGGGAACTGCGAAAGAGGAAAAAGCGGAAATTCAGCCTGTGGGTCAGGCAGTGCTCTTCCACTGGCTTCATCATCCAGGTGAGCCCTGGGCAGGGCCCGGGGGCCGAGGGAGAGTCAGGGACCTTGGCTCATCAAGTGACTGATGAACTGCTCACTCACCCTTTCACTGGGTGTCACCCGGCTGTTCCAGCTGAGGCTGGGGCTGGGCCGCTCCCCTCCACCCTGAGGCACTAGGATAGGTGGCACTTCCCCCTGCATGTTCTTCTTACCCGCCCAGCCCCTCTGATTAAATAGCTGAAGTGAACACTGATCAAGACTCTGGCCCTTATGGGATCAGCCTTCTTCACCAAAACAATGGGGCAGAACAGGTGACCACCATCTCTCCTGAGGGCGCCCTTGTGGTGGGTCCAGAAGGCCCCAGCCTAATAGGTCCCGGTCCTGCAGTCCGGTGCTGAGGATGCATTCCGCATAGGCCGGCCCCAGCCGCAGCCCGCGGGTGAAAGCAGCCCCATCAGGAGCGTGGCCCTCCGAGCCCTGCTCTGGTCACTCCCCATGGATGCAGGCGCGAGTTTTCTGAGAGGTGCCCGGGCTCTGCTCCGGGAACCGTGTTGGGGTCTGAGCTGCCAGGAGCAGCTGGAGTGTAGGGCTTGGATGGAGAAGGTGGGGGGTGGTGACAACCAGAGAGGGCACGATGTGACGGCTCCTGGCCTGGGCTGGCTTCTCTTGTCCTGCTGCTGCCTGGCACCTGCCCCATTGGTCACAGCTGAGCCTGCCTCGGTGTCCTTCCCTGGCCCAAGGCATGAGGGTTTGGCACTCCCTTCCCCCGGAGCTGGACGCAGATACCCAGGAAGACTCGGCCAAGCAGCTCTGCACCACGTTTGCTCAGAGCCACAGCAGGCAAAGTGTGCGTTCTAGGCAGATGTCTCTGCTCAGAGGCTCCGTCCTGCCTGCCACCTGTGGGCCTGGTGGCCTGAGGTTTGGGCTGGGCCAGGGTCTCCTGCTGGACGCCGGCCTGAGGCAGCTTGTGCACAGGCGTCCGGCAGTTGCCAGGGAGGACCTGTCCCAGAGCTGATTCACTCCGAGGTCCCAGTGACCCCTGGCACCTCTGTAGTGTCCTTTGCAGGGACACCCATGGGGCCAGGGGAGTCAGCTTTACTTCACACGACCCCTCCCGAGGAACAGGCGCTCTGTGAGCAAACACTCCGGCGTACCCGTCACTGCGGCACCGTGCCGGGCAACGCTGCGTAGCTTTTGAGTCCGTGCACCAGTGCGGGCTCTGTGTGTCCCCAGCACCATTCCCTTCTTGCCAGGAACTTGACAGGCAGCCAGGAGTCACGCCCCCTGGCAGGGGCGGGGCGCAGCAGTGGAGCACCAGCTGCGAAGTCTGTCCTTTACCCAGCCAGGCCCCACATCTCTCTCTCAGGGCGGGCTCTTCTCAACGTCTACAAAATCTATAAAATCCTACTTATAAAGTAAAAAGTTTGGATCGGCACCTCCAAATTTCCTTTCATTTCTGAAACTCTGTGATTCTAGGAGGCTTTGCAGCAGTGTGAGAGTTTGTACTGAGGAGCCAGAGTCGAAGCTGGCAGACCCCAGTCGGAAGCAGTCTGGTGGTCCGCTGTCACCAGGGGCCACCGTGGCGCACCTGTGCGCAGCTGCAGGCTGTCCCACAGCGGGGGTGGAGTGGGAGCCTCCCCGCCTCCAGTTCGCCTCCTTGCTCCTGGGTCCAGCTGAAGGTGCCGATGGCGGGCAGCAGAGCAGGGAGGGGCACCCGTGCCTGTGAGGAGCCAGGAGACACTAAGAAGGAGCAGTGTGGCCTGGGTCACATCCCTCTGGACTCTCCGGTCCTAATCCTGGTTTGAAAGGGAGCAGCCTGGGCACGGACATGGGGCACGAGACACAGGATGGCGCTGTCGCACTTGCCTCTCCTCAGTCTGCCAGCCTGTGGGGGAGGGCTTCCTGGATGAGGTGGCTCAGGCTTGCACAACTGCTTCCGTCTTGTGACCCCAGGCCACCCCTCCCCTCCCCAGTCCTGAGAGGCAGCAACAGTCCCCATGCCTGCTGCTTCCTGTGTGAACTTAGCCGGTCCCCAGAATTGCCCTGGATCTCCGTGTCCTTATCTGCAGTGTGAAGGGGTGGGGTAGACTTGTCGGTGAGGCCCCTTCAATCGCCAGGGTCTGCTGTTCTCTTTGTAAACATCACACATGGGTTGTATGCGCACGAATACCTTCTTTGTTTTAGTTTGTCAAATCCATTCTTCTTCTCAATGACTTTTCAGTGGAGAAGCCGCGTTGCTAAGCTGCAACGGGATCGTGGCCAGCCCTCCCCGTGCAGTCCCTGCACTGCTTCACTCCCCGAGGCCCGGACTTTCTGGCTTTACCCCGACATCAGGCCTCAGAGGGCGTGCTAGTGCACTTCGAGCGTCCGTTTGGCTGGGCCATGGTGCCCAGACCTGTGGCCAACCACTGTTTTGGATGTTTCTGTGAAGGTATTCTTTTAGGTGAGATTTACATGTAAATCAGTGGACTCTGAGTCCAGCAGAGACCCTCCAGAGTGTGGGGGGCACCTCACGCAATCCACTGGAGCCTCAGCAGAAGACCACTGAGGTCCTGAGGAAGAGGGACCTCTGCCAGCAGGCGGCCTTTGGGTTTGAGCTGTAACTGTCCCCTGGCCTCCAGCTGCTGGCCTGCCCCACAGGTTTTGGATTTATCAGCCTCCTTAGTCATGTGAACCGTTCCTTAAAACAAATGTCTCACCATAAATAGAAAGGTCGGCCGGTCGATCTCCATATATCTCCATCCCGTTGGTTCTGCTGCAGTGGGATTTCCCGGCGCCCCACCCCCCACCCCTGCCTGCATGGCCTGCTGGTTTCTCAGGCTCACTGCTGGTGCCTGCCCCGGATTCTGAACTGGAGGGTATGGCAGCTGCGTCTTCAGCTTCGCCTTTCCAGAGCCTGGAGGGCTTTCTGGTTTTGGGTTTTTTGTTTGGTTTTTTTTTTTCGAGGTGAGGGGGGTTCTTTTTCTTTTTAAGAATTGAAGTCCGCCCTGGCTGGTGTAGCTCAATGGATTGAGTGCGGGCTGGGAACCAAAGGGTCCCGGTTCGATTCCCAGTCAGGGCACATGCCTAGGTTGCAGACCAGATCCCCAGTGAGGGCCATGTGAGAGGCAACCATACATTGCTGTTTCTCTCCCTCTCTTTCTTCCTCCCTTCCCCTCTCTCTCTCTAAAAATAAATAAATAAAATCTTAAAA
This sequence comes from Micronycteris hirsuta, assembly GCA_004026765.1. Classification (NCBI taxonomy): domain Eukaryota; kingdom Metazoa; phylum Chordata; class Mammalia; order Chiroptera; family Phyllostomidae; genus Micronycteris; species Micronycteris hirsuta. The sequence goes on from PVJI01001663.1 coordinate 128,868, forward strand.
AAAAGAATTGAAGTCCAAGACAGGTTCCCATTACTGAGGAGTTTACAAAATAGATGGGGGGCTAAGAGCTCTGCAAACAAAACCCTAAGCACAGGTTGTTTTTGAACCACACTGTCATGGAGTTAGCATCGTCCTTGGCCCTGCAGACCCAGAGGTGGACGGGGCCCTCGCTGCCTGGCTGGTAGGAGAGATGGAGGAATTGAACATACTCATGCACGGTGTGGTGGGTGCAGGACCAGTGGTGTGTGTGGAGTGTCATGGGCTGAAGGGGGGCACCTGTGGGCTGAGGGAAGCCCCCAAGGTGCACAGAACAGGACATGCAATGTGCCAGGGAAAGGGGGTGACCTGTGACTGCAGGGGCTGGAGGGACAGGGCAGGAGCCAGTGTCACTCACCGCAGGCCAGACACGGCACATCCACTGAGCGCCATGCAGCCTTTGAGGGGTGTCCTGCTGCCCTCCCTTTGCACATGGGGAGACGGGTGCTCCCAGAGTTTATGTCGTTGACCCCAAATCTCAAGGCTGGCAGGCGGTCGAGCAGAAACCGGAGCCACAGGGCTGCTGGCTCCCCAGCCTGCCAGCCCAGCTCCCCAGGGCCCCTCCGTGAGGGAGGAAGAGACACACAGCCACCAGCTCAGGAGCGGGCACATCAGGAGCGGGTGCATTATCTTATTTCAAGCATGGATGTCCATGTGGAACGTGTTCTGTGAGCCACCTCTGAATGCCCACTTCCAGAGAACCCAGTGATCCACGGGGTGTTTCTGTCTACACTGGAAATCATCAGGGCAATGGAGGTGCCTTTTCCCTCCGACAAGCCCACACCTGGGCCTGCACTTCAGCCTCTCGAGGAGCATCTTTAGGCTGTAGAGGCTCTGGGTTTTAATAGCAGCGGAGTCGCAGGCTGGGGATCACTTACAAAGTGGGGCCCTGAAACTCCCGAGATGGTCTTTCTTCTCAGGACAAACGCGCTGTGCTGCCTGGGACTGCAGCTGGTGCCTTCTTTTCTTAGCGTGACCACTGCCATTTCCAGGTCAGATGCGTGTGGTGCACTCGAGACTTTCTGTTCTATGTCGCAGGCCTGCCAGGGACTGTCCCCAACCCCAGCACACCCTCCAGCCCTGTTTGCAGAGGGTGTCTGAGGAGAGCTTGCCAGGGTCCCTGCCTGTCCCGTCCTCTGCAGCCCGCCTTGGTCGCTGAGGAGGAAAGAAAGGAGAGACTCACACAGGGGTTGAAACTTCTGGTCCCCGGGGAAAGCCATGTTGTTGAGAGGATGGAACTCCTTTGTCTGAGGTGCTGAGGTTGCACTTCTGGGAAATCCTGTGGCCTTTCTGTGGGGTTGAAAGGAGACTGTCGTCTGGAGGGCCTGTTATTCTGTCTGCACAGTGTCAAAGAGATTGAGAATCCAGTGGGAGCAAATTAGCTACAGTTCAGTTCATGTATCGATGCCTGGTGACCCCATGGAGCCCCAAGAGTCTTTGGGTGCAAAGAAAAGGGTCTGTTAATTTAAACAACAACGAAACTCAGGCAGGCAGCAAGGGCAGGTCCCTCCCGCTTGAATGTGCTGAATGGGGCCGCCTGCCTCCAGGGTTCCCAGTGAGGAGGGATACAGGAGCAGACGGAGGTCCAGAAGGCGGGGACAGGGGAGCAGGGGCCAGCCGAGCTCCCCATGGGGGAGCTGTAAGGGACATGGGGGTGCTCTGCTGAAGACAGACAGACAGACAGGGCCCAGAGGGTTGAGTGGCTGTCATGTTGAGCAGGGCAGAGCCATGCTACATGGCCACCGTGGTTTCTTGCTCAGTGAGGCGACATACTCTGGAGGGGGCTGGGCTCAGCGGCCAGGATTCAGACAGGAACTCCCAAGTGCTCCTGCCCCTGTGCGCACACGCAGCGTGCCCAGCAGCACCCAGGTGGACACCTGCAAGGGGCGCTCCGAACGAGGTCCCTGCCCCGCGTTGCTGGACCCGCTGATCTGGAAGCTCCTCTCCTCCCTCGGTTCTCATCTGTGAATCTCTGACAGCTTCTGGGGCTCAGAAAAGGATAATTTACAGCAATGGGGTGCCTGCCTCCCTCCGTCCATTATTCATTTTCACAATGCTGTTATGAGCCAGCTGTGTTCTGCTTCTGTTTCATAGAAGGAAACCGAGGCAGAGAGAGATCAGCTACTTTGCTTAAAGTCTCAGCCGTAAAGTGATACACGATTTGACCCAGGCTTTCTGACCCCAGAGCCTTAACCAGTAGGTTATATTCTCTCCCAGGGAGAGAATTTTTCTCCCTTTAGACCAGATCCAGTGTCTGGTTCTCATCCAAGTTGGCTGCTGTTTGTTGGTGTTCTTGCATCAGCTGTCACTGATCTCCCTTATTGTGAGACACACTTTTTATGTTGAAAGAACTCAAGGAATGTGCCCTGACTTTTTTTTTTTATTTGACTTTGAACCTTTTTTTATACATGATGTGAAAGAAATCTTTTGCTCCTGATCTGTGACTAACCGGATGAGCTTGAAAAGTAAGGAAGGATCAGAGTGGCGTTCATGAACTAGGGTGACTTTTGCTGGCGGAGTCGCACACAGGCCGGCAGGGCACGCATGCGTCCATCTGCTCAGCTGTACGGTGGCCAGGGCACCAGCTCTGATCCTGTCCCAGTTGGACGCGGCCGTGTCACAGGATGGAATCGGCTGGGGTACAGGACACCTGTGCCGAGCTTCCCTGAGTGTCTCTGAGGAGGGAGCTGAGAACTGATCTCTTCCTCAGTCTTCTGAGTGGGGTGATTTGCCCATAATTTACCACATAGGGATTCAGAGGCGACAATCAAGCATTATTAAGCGCCCGCAGAAGTGAGCCAGGCAGTGACTGGCTCAGATTAAACCCTGGCCCTCGTCCCAAGGACCTAGAATCCGGGACCGCCCTGACGTGGGTGGGTGCGCGGAGCTCACAGGACGGTAGCGCCCCCTTGCCCTCGCCAGCCTGTCATTTTGAAAGACAGCCTCCCCAGGACTTGTGCTTCGGGTGGAACGAAAGCAGAGTTCTTGCACGGTCCTTAGTGCTGAAGGAGCAGCTGGAGAAGGGAGGGCAGAGAATAGTCCCCGCGTACCGGCCCTGCCAGGCCGTGGTTGTGGTACGAGGCAACGTGAGAGGGACCAGCGGTGAGCGTTGTGGTGCGGTGGGCGGCTTGGAGACGGGGCTGGAAAGCCAGGCCGATGGGCCCGGGAAGGCGCACAGCCGCGCCGCCCGCAGAGCTGAAGGGGGCGGACGCCCTGTGTCTGTGCTCTGCACCGTGGCGGCCGCTGGCCACGGCGACTGTCGAGTACTTGGAATGTGACGAGTGTGACTGAGGAATTGGATTTTTCAGTGTGCTCAGTGCTAGTTAATTCACACTAAACTGGCTACATGTGTCTCGTCCAGTCTAGAGCTTCGCCATTAAAAAGCCATTTCTGCGTATACAACTTCCACTCAAAGGCACTGGCCTTGCCAGATGCATCGTGTTATCATCCTTGCAAATCAGAAAATTGGCGCCTGAGCCATTGAGTAACTCGCCCCAAACCACTCAGGCCGGCGAGTGGCCGCGCCAGGCCCACTGGATCCAGTGCTCCCCGCCGCCCGCCAGTGCTCCCCGCCGCCCGCTGTCTCCTTGGGGGGCCTCAGTTCCTCTCGCGGCAAGCGAGCGTCGCTTGTTTCACAGTTCTCGTGCGCGGCTCCCAAATGTCCCAGGCCACAGCCTCGCGCACCTCCGTGAGCTTGCTCTACGTCATTTCAGTGAGACTGTCACTCTGGCGCTGTCCCTCCTGGCTGGGAATACCGCTCCACCCGCTCCCTGCACAGCTAGCAAGCAAAGAGTTCAACCCAAGGATGACAGTCCCTAGTGAGTGACTTGCCCATCCCCAGATGTGCCTGAAGCCCGATTCTCTTCTATTGTGAAAGAATAGGTTTTCCCTGGAGACGGGGGCACCGATGGCCCAGTGACAGCTTAGCAGAAGTAGCTGGTACACCTTAAGGGCCCCTGAGCCCATTGGTATTGTGGCTGTCGCCAGGGTTTTTTTGACAGACTGCGGTGGGGTGAGGGAGATGGAGCCGGGCCCCACTGTCAAGGTCCTGGGGCACTTGAGAAGTAAGGCCGAGGTAGCAGTTGCACGTGACCTGTGTCCCCCAGGCATTGCTACGGTAGTCCATGTTCCTAAGATTCTGTCTGTTAGGATGTCGCTGTAAAATTCCTTCCATTAGTAACCACATCCTGGCGCAAAGGTGATCTCATACTGGTAACTTCTCTCCCCTCACGGTCTACATCTAGGTATCTAAAAGTTAATAACTTGTAGCCTATAAAACTGGTTTTAGGAAAAGTGAAAAGCTTGGCAACTGAAAGACACAATTTTCTGCCCTAAAGACACTGGTCAAACCAGCTCATGGCTTAGATGGTAAAAGCATCTGCAGCAAATTCCACATACCCAGGGATGGACGGTGTTTCGCACCACGCTGCTCTCTCTAGACGTGCGAGGGGTGGGAGAGAGGACTTTCTGCAAAGCGGACCAGCCAGGAGCCACGCAGTTAAGTGACGGGCATCTGCTTCAGCGGTGCTCCTGGGAGTTCTGATAGAACGCGCACCCTGGGTGTGTCTGAGTGTGTGTGCACACGCAGGGATGCGGCCTCACCCACATCACGGATGGGCTTTCCACTCTGCACGCAGCTGTTTGTGCATCCTCAGCAGCTGTGGCTGTTGGGATGAGATTCCACTGGGGCCAGCTGAAGTCCCTCGGTCAGAGCGGAGGCAGGGCAGTGGGATGCTGGGCGAGGGGCTGCCTGGGTGAGGGGCCGCCAGAGCGAGCAGCCCGCCAGGCCGAGCCCGGTTTGCACAGCCCGTGAACATTTTCTTCCGAATCCTGCCCCTGGGCTGGGACTTTTGAGGTTACTAAGTTTTTATGTTACCTGTGTAACGTAGATCTTATTTTATGTTCCTTTAAAAAAGAAACTCACTATTGGAGAGTTCTGAGTGCCGCCAGTTGGGATTCCTCTCTGGGCTCTCACAGCTGCTGCTGTCGACCTCAGCCTTCCTCCAGATTTCCCAGTAGGAATGGGAGACTCTGAGTCCCTCGGGCCCCCGTCTGTGACGGGAGGGGACTGGCTGGAACCTGGGGAAGTGCCAGTGTTCGGACGCACTCGTGTGGACAAACGACGATGGCCCTGCAATGGGACTACATGCCGTTGGCTTTGGGGAAGCGTGTTCTTCCCTGGATGGCGAGAGGCTGGCCACGCCTCCGAGAGGTGCTGTCCCCTCCAGGTGGGCGCTTGGCACAGTGCGCCTTACAGCGACTGCCTTCGACCGGGACTGTCTCAGATGCCACAAGTCCCAGACACGCCGCGCCGAGCTGTGATTAATAAGCGGGTGTCGTTTTAGCCTCTAAGTGTGTGGTAATTTCTTATGCAGCAAAAACCCAACACATGCCCAGTGCTTCTAATGTGAGTGTGGATTTCTATGTGGAAACAGCGAACGTGAGCAGGGGCCACAAGGCATGTGAGGAGAGGACAGAGTGTGTGTTAATATATAAATTGTTTGTTACGCTGGATTTTACTTAGTATCGTAATCAGGACGGGGTTCAATTCTGCCTTGGGCATGTGACCTTGACTAAATCACCAGATCCGGTCACCGTTCTTCTGCCAGATTGTTGGACCTTCTTGATTCTTCCCTCCTTTCTGACAGTTTTACCCCTTCCTTCTCTCTTCTGGCTCCTCCTCCCTCCCTGGCACTTCTCTGTGGGCTCCTCCTCTGTGGCCACAGCCCTCAAGGCCAGGACCCCAGGAGCCCAGCTCGGATTAGGGCACAGACAAGTGCAGAGTGGGGATGGGAGCAGCGCTCGCTGACCGCTGTGTGTTTCTGTTAAAGATTTACGTCCACCTGAAGGAAGGCGGGGGCCCCGATGCGCTGGATGCGCTGAAGAACAAGCCCCAGCTGCACAGCATGGTGGCCAGGAGCCTGTGCCGGAACGCAGCCGGCAGGAACTACATCATCTTCACGGGGCCCAGCATCACCAGCCTGACCCTGTTCGAGGAGTTTGAAAAGCAAGGTTTGTCGGTGGCGAGCCGCTGCGAGCCTGGCCCCTGCCCTGGAAGGCAGCGGGAGGGGTCGGGGTGCCGGAGCGTGGTGGCCAGCACAGACCATAGCGAGGAGGCCCTCCTCGAGGGAACAGGTCACCCCAGTCTGCAGTGGGCACTGAGACCCTGTGCCCTGGGGACCCAGCCGCCGACTCTCGGTCTGGGGGACGTGTCGGCACAGATCTCTGCTCGGGCTTCAGGGCACGTTTCTTTGTGTCCTTTGTTGTGAGGGGTGGAAGGAGTCCTGTTCATGTCCTAGTCCACTTGAGCTGCTGGCATAAGCCACCTGCTTATAGCCACGAGCAGGTGGCTTATAACCAACAGGCATTTATTTCACACCGTTCTGGAGCCCAAGATCAGGGTGCTGACGCAGTCGGCTGAGGGACCTAATCCTGGCCGTAGAGGGCGCCGTCTCTGTCCTCAGGCGGTGGAAGAGTGGGGGAGGTCTGGGTGGCGCCATTCCTGTCCTGCAGGGTGGCATGCTTGTGACTGAAGCACCTCCCAAACACCCCACCTCCTAATGTCCTTACACCACGTTGGGTGTTAGGTTTTCAGCACAGGAATTTGGGGGTGGGGGGCACAAACACTCAGTCTGTAGCACGGGGCTCAGCTCCTCCCAGGAGGCCAGGGAGTCTGAACTCAGCCCCATCCACGGCGGGGCCCATGCAGCTGGCAGACGGGCAGATGCGGCAGAGAATCGTGTGGATTGATGCAGGTGCAGTACAGCGGGCCTCGGGAAGGTCTCCCCTGCGTGCTAAGATGCCCGGTCCATTTGTGGCGAAAATGGGCCAGCCTTCTGCGGCTCTGGCAGAAACGGGCTGGAGTGAGATCTGGGCCAAGTCAGGAAGCCTGGTGGTGGCGTTTGCCTTTGCCTTGTCCTACACGTGGGGATGCCTGTCTGGCCTGCTCAGGCGAAACACGAAAAGCCCCACGTGGCTGTGGGGGCCGCCGAACTGCAGACCTGTTGCTTAACCACAGATCAGATGTCTAGCCTTAAAACGAAAGCCACGCTAGTGATGGGGAGCTGACATCTCTGGGACTGGGCAGCTGTGGCGAGCGGCAGCCCCGGACCATGCACTCCTGCTGGCTGGGGCATGTGTGCCAGGGCGGGGCCAGCGTGGTGCAGCTGAGGATGCCACAGGATGGCCGCAGGCCATCTGTGGTTCTGGGGGGAAGGGGTCGCCTGCTGGCTCAGAGCCTGGGGAAGGTTGGAAGAGAGTCTTCTAGTGAGAAAATAGTTAGACAAGGAAGTTGAGGTTTTCTAAGAGTGGGCAAAGATTTCATTGCCTGTTTTTTAGAAGCGCCTAGAGCTGTGGGCCCTTCCTGTGGGCCTCACCTAAGATGGGAGCACCTGGGGTGGTGGTTCTCCATCCGCAGTGGTTGTGCTGATGGCCGCCTCCACCCCTGGGACGCTGGCCTCCTTGGTCTGTGGTTTCCCAAGGAGATTTTAATTCCAGGTCCACACCGAAGGGGAAGCCCTACTGGAGCTTCCAGTGGTCCCTCCTTGGGCACACATGGTTTATAGCCAGTGAAAATGTTTATAAAACAATTGCTGTTTCTACAAAGGGACAGACTCAGGACGACTTGGCTGCTGCTTGGGCTTTCTTCTTCTCCCTGAGGGAAAGGGCAGCTGTGTACCCGAGTCCAGACCGGTGACGCCGAACATCCTTGGCCTGGTGCAGCGAGTCGTCCTCCCTGTTTTGGAAACATCTTCTTTTTAAATCTTTGGAGCAGAGCAGTTTGGGTAGTTCTGTCTGTAGAGGATCAAGCAGCAGGGCGCCCTGTCCCTTTGGGACTCCAACCGCCAGGGGTCTCCCCCCACCACTGCTGCTGCTCAGGGGGGAAAGGAACCCTCAAGTCCTCCGGCCTGGGGTGGGGGGTCAGTGACCAGTGCTGATGGGAGTGACGCTGTTGGCCTCCAGTGGGCTGAGAGGAGAACAAAGGATGAGACTGTCCCCAGGTCCTCAGTCAGGGCGTCACCTCCAGGCATCCAGACTGAGGGCACAGGCTTCGGGGAAGGGGTTCTTCCCCACGGCCGTCTGTGGCCGCCTGGCCCACTGGGCCCCTGAGCGGGGGGACCCAGAAGGCCCTGGAGCACAGGGCGGAACTCAGAGGCCTCCTGTTCCTACTGATCTCCCTCCACTCGCAGTCCCACCCCCATGGAACCTTCTGGGGCTGAGGGGCCACGCTCAGGCCCTTCACCCTCAGGAAGCTCCTCCTCCCGCTTTCTGAATTTTGGTTCAAAAGCAGGCGCTGGCTTAGTGCACACTGTTTGGTGACTCCTCTGCTGGGTTTAACTTCTCTGCCGAGGGGGTGGGGCCCCTGGGTGCTGTGCAGGCAGGACAGGTGACTTAACTGTGGCTGGGTTTGGAGCTCAGCGTTGCCCTCCAGCCGTGGGGCTGCGGTTCCTCTTCTGTGGTGTGAGATGACTTCCAGAAGTTTCTAGAAGCAGAAGGGATGACAGGTGCACCTGTTTAGTTGGCGCTCTAGCAGTGAGACCTTCTGTGTCACTGTTGCTTCCCCGTGGACGTCACAATCCTACATGTAACCTCACGTAGACTGTGGACGTTCTGGAGAGACATCGCGTCTGGGAGAAGAGTCCCAGACTTCAGCGGTCTCTCCTAGACGAACTTCTGCAGGGCGTGTCTCCTGCACCCTGGCCTCAGACGGGCAGTCCCCTCCTGTCCCCGAGCACTCCTGTGGCCGGCAGGGCCTCCAGGGCCTGTGATAACATCCGTGCGGTTTTGCGTCCCTGTCCCCACCAGGGATTTACTGCTGCGGCCTGCTCAGCTCCAGGAAGAGCGACTGCACCGGCCTGCCCCTGTCCATGCTGACCAACCCGGCCACACCCCCTGCCCGGGGCCAGCACCGCATCAAGATGAAGGGCAACATGTCTCTGATCTGCTGGTACAACAAGGGGCACTTCCGCTTCCTCACCAATGCCTACTCGCCGGTGCAGCAAGGTGGGGGCACCGCTGTGTGTGCGGGGGGAGTTGGGTGAGCGTGAGTGAGACACGTGCAGGTTGAGTCTGAGGTCCTGTCCCCCGGCAGCGCCGGGGTCCCGCCTACCCTGTCCCGCGAGGTGGCCCCGCACCAGCTGTCTAGAGAAGCAGCGACGGTGGGATCTGCAGGGGCCTGAGGCAGCCTCCCTCCCACAGGCCCCCCGGTGGACATGGGGTCTCACGCCCGGCTGTGTTTGCAGGGCCTTTACGTCATCACGCTATCAGCCAGCATTCTGTCACAATCTGTTCTGGCGGAGGGGGAAAGAACGCTGCTCTTGTCTTTTCATTTCTGCCTTAGAAATGAACCACTTGCTCTGGAATTTTGGGGTGTTCAGTTGACCTTGTCATTAATTTTCCTTGGGATTTAAAGTCCATCACTAACAGAGGATTTATTCAGCAAGGAGTCTCCGTTTAAAGTAGCCACGGCTAAGACGTTGCTGAACCGCTGAGAAGGTGATTGAAAAGACAAAGGGGCACTTTACAAAAGTATCTCCAGCCGTGTCGTGCGTTTGAAAAGTCCTCGCGCTCCTTATATCGGGGCGCCCTTCCTCATCCCCTCTGAAGGGGCACTGCCGAGGAGCTCAGTTGTGCACGTGTGCACGTGTGTGGTGTATATGGTGTGGATTTGGTGTGTGCATGTATGCAGGATGTGTGTGTGTGGCATGTGCGTTGTGTATGTGTGGTGTGTGCACGTGTGTGCTGTATGTGTTGTGTGCGTGTGCATGTGCCTGCTGCCCCTCCCCCTGGAGATCCCTGCCCTCCTCCGCAGCTCAGAGGCTTTTGGTTAAATGAAGGGAGCGTTTTCCTTTCCATGTACAACAAAACCACGATGTTTTAAGACCCTCTAGCGTTCCATTCTAATTGTCCTAATTTCTTTATCTCGCCCCCTATCCGTGGTTAATTTTTTACAGCAGGAATAATGATGTGGCGAGCCTCTGTGTGCCTGAACCTTCGGGTACATCTTCAACCACTTCCTCAAGATGAGTCTGCAGGTGGGGTGTCTGGGCTGAGGGGCCCGAGCACGTTGACGGCTTTGGTGAGGGGACAAAAGGCCGTGGGTGCCACTGCGATGGGCCACAGGGGACCGACCTTCCTTTTCTTGTGTTCTTCCGATTTTTCTTGTGAAGTCTTTGTCTTATTGACTTGGAAGCAAATTTTAGGCCTATAGCAAATATTTTCCTGTATTTGTTTTCCTTGTCATTTATGGTTAGTATTTTAACATAAAAAAGGTTTTCATTTCATCTTGTTCTTTGCTCTCAAACTTTGGGTGTCTCTGCTCTGTCCCAAGGCAGGTGCGGGTGTGTGTGGTGTGTGTGTGGACAGGCAGGTGTGGGGGTGTGTGTGCAGTGTGTATGTGGACAGGCAGGTGTGAGTGTGTGTGGTGTGTGTGTGAACAGGCAGGTGTGGGGGTGTGTATGCAGTGTGTATGTGGACATGCAGGTGTGAGTGTGTGTGGTGTGTGTGTGGACAGGCAGCTGTGGGCATATGTGTGCAGTGTGTGTGTGGACAGGCAGGTGTGAGTGCACCTGCTCACTTTATATTGCACTTTGTGCTCTTTAGAGTGACGCACTTTAACTTTACCTGGGTGTGTGGCATCCACTGGACTGCTGTGTATTTTTTATTAAGTACAAGGGTTGGCTGACCACGCAGCCCCACCTCCGGGCCCAGACCACTCATTGAATAAATTTCCTTTCCCCACTTACTTTAAATGTCATCCAGCTGGAAAGGGCTCAGGAATTCTAAAGGCTGCTTCTCAGATTTATTCTGTGGCCACATGTACTCTTCTGAAACCTAACGGAATTTCCAGTTTTAGAAAACATGTAACTAGTTAGGAACATTTTTGGACTCAGTTTATTGTTCTGTAAAGTCTAAGGAAACGTGAAGCGTCTTTCTGAGTGTCAGCAGGTGCACAGACTTTTTAAGACTTACACGTTGCCACGTGTCTATGGACATCCCCATCAAGAACTAAATCCTCTTGCTTTTCTCCTGAAACCCACTCCGATTTCCCGAGCAGAGTCCCGGCCCACTTCGGGTTCGGATGCCAGAAGACAGAGGCGCACCCGGAACGCCTGCCCAGGGCCCTGTGTGAGCTCGTGACTCCTTCAGCCTTAGGGAAGGGCTGTGGGGGTGCCGGCCAAGCCACAGAAAGCCCGTGGGTGTGGCAGACAGAACTGCTGGGCTGTCGAAGACACGGGGTCGGGTAATCCACACGGTGGCCCAGAGGTGGCCACGTGGGGTACGGCTGTGACACAGAGCCACACAGAGCTGTAGAGGGACAGGGTCCGCTCAGGGGCCTTGGGCCCCATGCTTGTCACTCCCGGTTAGGATGCCAGCAAGGACAGGAAATACCAGATGACCTCTGGTCAGCATTTGCAAGGTCTAAAAATCTTTAGGCCTCAGAAAAGGTGATTATAGGACAATAACCTTACCTTTTTCAAACGGAACGGCATCTCAAAATGCCAGTGTCACCACGGAGAAGGGTGACCTGTGTTAGAAACTGGGGGACTGCTTGGGGGGACCGGGGCACACCAGGGTTTTGCAGCCTCTCTCCTGAGATTCCAAGCTGAACTCTTTGGTGTCGAGTTAAAAGGAATGGGAGCGATGGGAAGGCGGTCTCCGTGGCTGGGCAGGTGGGGATGGTGACCATCCAGAGCTGTCACCCTGGCTCTGTTGAAGCCAGGAGGCTGAAGCTGCAGACTTGGGGAGCCCCAGGGACTTGGCCGCTCTGGGGTCCATCCTGGGAGAGGAAACCTGACCCCTGGGAAGTGCAGGGACTCAGCAAATAGAGGTTTTGTTTGTTTACCGGGGTGGTCTGACCGGCTTGCACCCACATGGACTTGGGGGGGCTTTAAAGTGGCCTCGGTAGCCCCAGAAGATGCTAGAATTGAGCGTCAGACAAACTAAAATGGAGCTGGGATGGAGAACCTGCCAGGCCCGGGCCTCGAGGATGAGGCTGGGACGTTTCCCCCAGGTCTTGGCGGGAGGTGGGGTGGGGTGGCTGAGATGAGGGACAGGTAACAGGTGTGCTCAGGAAGAGTGTGAGAGAGAGACAGCCCTCCTTGGAGGCTGTGGGACGCCCCACCATCCTCCACCCTGCCTCGGGCAGCTGGCGAGCTCAGCCTCAGAGAACGTCCTTGAGGCCAGATCACCTGATGGCAGAGCCTCTTTGAGTGGAGCCCGGAGCCCTCTGGCGAGGGAGCCCTCTGGCCTGGGCGCGGCTGACCCTCAGCTGTCAGAACCCACCGCTGGCCCTGCCCCGGGCCTCTGAGGCCAGGTTGCTAACAGCAAGCCCCAGGCGGCTCAATTTCTGACCAGCTCTCCAGGGGTTTTAGTGTGAAAAACCAGTGTGTATTTGTGGGCAGGGGGCAAAAAAGAAAAGAAAAGAAAAGAAAGCTCCCCTGCCAGGACTCAGTCTGTGCAGAGTTCTGTACCACTCTCTGATTGAGGGTGCGGAGGGGGCACCCCGATAAAGTCCCCTGTGCTGCAAGGGACATGCCGTGTTTCCTTCAGGGGAGTCCGTTTCGCTGGGGCTAAAGTTTCACAGTCCTTCAAGCTAATCCCTTAAAAGAACAACACAGGTCCGTCCTTATGAGCGCACCGCGCCTGGGGAGGCTGGGCCGGACCACCTGGGAGTCCCAGCCACGCACACTGGGCAGGTTGGAAGACAGTGCCCTGCAGCAGGTGCCCTGGGCTTGCCACCCCTGGCAGCGGGACTTAGGATACCCACCAGGAGCTGGGCTAGGCAGTGCCCCTGGGATTCTGCCCCCTTTCTGTGTGGCGGCGGGACAGGCGTGGATGGCATGTGTGTGAGCAGTTTCAGGAGCTCCAAAAGGCACTTTCCATTCCTGAGGCCACGGGGACCCCAGAAGTCCCGGGAGGCATGACAGGGCTGATACTGGGGGACGTGGCACCTCCTCGTTCTTCAGAGCCTCGAATTTCACCTTCTTTGGCAGAGGCAGGCAGAGCAGTCGGACGTGACTTCCTGTGCACCCTGACCTCAGCCTCTGCTGCCTCCTCCCCGCCTCCCCTCCTCTCTTCTCCCCTCGTCCTCTGTTCTCTGCTTCACATCTGGACACCCATGCAGGGTGGACACAGGCACATCTATAAGTCACATGTCAGGCACTCCTGGAGGAGGCAGTTCAGAGGGGCTGACCCTCTCTCCCCCACAGGAGTGATCATCAAGAGGAAGAGAGGGGAGATCCCCTGCCCCCTGGCCGTGGAGGCGTTTGCGGCTCACCTCAGCTACATCTGCAAGTATGACGACAAGTACAGCAAGTAGGTGGCCCCCCGCCCCTCGCCTGGGGCACTGTCACAGCATATGGAAGTCGGTGGGCGGTCCGTAGTTGTCCAAATTTCAGAATTAAAAAAATGAAGACCCAGGGAGATAAATCCCGAGCCTGCATCCTGATAAATCTCGAGCCCACATCCTGGCCTCCTCCGCTCGGCCCAGGCAGCCCCGCCCCTCTGGGCACCTGCCCCTTCTCCGTGCCCTCCCCACCCCCTTCCCCGCCTGGCAGCGACTTTCCTTCCACAGTCTCAGGTCGTACCGTCCCTCCGCGGCTGGCCTGGACCCTACACCCTCTGTGTTCCTCAGGCCCGGACTCCCCTCCTCCTGGTCCACGCCCTTGGTGCTGCCACGCTGAGCCGCATGCAGCTCCCAGTAACCTGGCAGCAGCGCAGGTTACCAGGTCAACTCTGAGTGCCTGCACTATAGGTGCAGACCCATCTGAAGTGTCCACATACTACAGAGGGCGTGCAAGCAATTGTGCTCATGCACACCCTGTGCCATCTCCTGGCCCGGTGTCAGTCTGTCCATAACCAGAACTCAGAAATGATTGCTTTTGGACCTCGGCATGCCGCTAAGTATCTGGTACTGGGCCTCATACTGAGAATAGGGTCAGACCAACCCAAAAGGCAATCGGGCGTTTACTCAGCCCTCTCAGAGGGCAGGCGCATCTTCTGGGCTTTCTCACCACGGGGAGGCAACGCCAAGGACCCCACGCCCCCTGGAAAGTCACTGAGGCGTGGAAGGGTGCCCACTCCTTAGGGAGTCACTGAGCTAGTGTTTACTGCGCCCTTCTCTGCGCTCAGCCCCTCGCGGAGCTCCCTGCTTGGCATTATTGAGCAGTCATGGGCCGGAGGCCTGCTCCGTGCAGGCGTTTGGTGGTGTGGAGGATCCGACCCTCATGCTGCGCAGCCAAGGAGCAGAGACAGGACCCCATGCAGGGAGGAGTCCTAAGTTGGGTTGGCCCAGGAGGGACACACTGTCCTCGCCCTCGCCCTCGGGGACAGAAAAGGCCCCCTGGGGTGACATCTGTCCTCCATCTGCAGGGAGGGGGTTGGTGAGGAGGCGTGCCCTCTGGGAGAAGAGAGCGCTTTGCAGAGGCCTGTAGCAGAGGTTGAACTTGACCTTTGGGAAGCAGTTCAGTGTGCACAGAACACAGCTTTGAGAAGGCTCCGAGCAGACAGAGTCCCCTGGGGCCCTGTTCGCGGAGCCCCCGAAGGCCTGGCTCCCACTTTCAGTGTCCAGACCCTGCCCTCCCTGTAATGGGAGCTGTTCTCATCTTCTTTGTCTTAAGGAAAGCTCTCTGTGACAGAGCCTCAGCCATGCTGACCGACATCCCCCGGCCTGGTTCCGACCCCCCGCTCCCCTGCTGACCGGGAGGAGGCCTTTGGGGACCCTCAGTCCTGAATCGGGTGCCCAGTGGCCGCCTGGGTCAGCCTTTCTGACTGCCTCTGTCCCTGCAGGTATTTCATTTCTCACAAACCAAATAAGACCTGGCAGCAGGTGTTCTGGTTTGCCGTCAGCATCGCTGTCAACAACGCCTACATCCTGTACAAGATGTCGGACGCCTACCACGTGAAGAGGTACAGCCGGGCGCAGTTTGGCGAGAGACTTGTGAGGGAGCTGCTGGGCCTGGAGGACACGTCTCCGACCCACTGAGGCCGGGGCCCGGGCTAGGTAAGGGCCAGGAGGAGGGCGGGGACGAGGAGAGGGAGGGCCCGCCACCCCGACCTGCCCGCCCAGAGCCCCGGAGACACACTGCTGTGGCCACAGCCTGGGAGGGGTGCCCGTGACCTCTGCAGGGACCTGACGGACATGGTCAGGGGACGGCGGCTGTCCCAGTTTCCGTTCCAGGAAGAGCATGGCCTCCCCCAGGGAGTGGCCGCCCACCTCCTGGAGATGCTGTGCAAGGATGGGGCGTCTCACCCGACTCCACGTGCCACGCGCCACCAGGGCTGCTGCCAGCCCTGTTCTGCCCAGCGGGGCATTCCGTCCACGCGGCGCCTGTGGGAGAGCTCAGCTCTGAGCACCGGGGACCTGGCCAGGCCTTGCCACCAAAGGTGCCAGGGACAGGATGAGCCGTAGCATGTCCTGCTAGAAATGCCGCTTTGTAAAGATGTCAAGACATTTGTGACATGGTTCACTTTTATGCCGCGTCTGCAGGTGCCCGGAAGCAGGCAGAGACTGGCTCTGTGCCGCTGGGATGGATCAGGTGCACACCGGGGAGCAGAGAGCTCTCCAGACTCTGCCTCTGCGAGCGGTTTAGAGCGGGTCTTGCGGAAGAAGAAACAACGGGGCACCCTTGAAACGCCGTGACGGATGGGGGGGTCCCCGTGCTGGTGAATGAGCGAGGCCCTCCTGGTGGTGTCGCCTGCTTGGCAGGTGGACGGGAAAAAGGGAAAACGCCAACAATCGCAGTGAAGTGTGATGCTATTTTTTATTTTTAAAGATATCTTCAGGTTATTTTCTTACTGTTGCTTAAGATCTTCTGTAAAAGGAAAATGTCTCCCTCGTTTCCTGCCCCCGCTCCCCGCCCCCCCTTGCCCAGTCACGGCTCCTTGCATGATCTTGGTTCTGTGGCTGGAGCTCCGTGCCCATGCTGGGGCCGGAGGGGCCGCCCACCGCCAGAACAGACGTGTTGCGCCCTCCGAGCACCCCAGGGGGCCTGTGGGCCTTCAGCTTTGTCACCGACCTTGTCATGGGCAGAATCACTTGTTTAGGAAAACATGTAGCATTGCTGAAACGAACAGCAAAACGTCTCCAGGGATGACCACTGGCTAAATCTCTCCCCACCGTGTGCACCGTTTGCCTGTCTCAGGTCGCACCCTGGGGACAGCACGGCTGACACTGCAGACCCCACAGGGCACGACTGCCAGCTCAGTGGTGGGGTTTCCCCTGGGGCCTGCTCGCCGAAGGACGGAAAGGGTTACCCAACAAGCAGCTGGCAGCCAGGCCCCACCGGTTCCCCAGGAACCCGGGGCTCTTTCGGAACCCAGGCTCCTGTGTCTCTCCTCAGCCAGAGCGGCCGACTGTCTGGCTGTCGCCACAGACAAGAACCAAGTCATTTCTGGAGTTCCCTGATCCCCCTGCAGCCCACGTCACGCTGTCCCCTCACGTTCACAAGCGTGGAATCTACTCGACTCAGGCTTTGGGACTCCCTCCCGTGGTCAAACTCAGTGCGTGAGCCGTGTTGCCGGCAGCATGCCCCCAGCTCCGTGTCACCCGTGTCCTCGGTGCGTGACAGCCACCCTCGTCCTTGGTGTTCATTCAGTGCCACGGATTGCAGGCCACATTTTGAATTGCATTTCAAAACACCGTTGCCATGTCCTTGACTTGGATTGAAAGCACTTTTACCACGTGGAGAAATATATTTTTAATTTGTGATGCTTTTCTACAAGGTCCACTATTTCTGAGTTTAATGTGTTTCCAACACTTTAGGGAGACTAATGAAAGCTGACGAGTTTTCTTTTCTGTCCAAATAAGTAAAAGAAAAAAATAAAAGTCTATTTAGATGTTGATTCTTTGTTAATAATATATGTGACCTGGTTAAAAGGCCGCCGGGGATGGCCCCGCCCCCACCCTCCTCGCTTCCCGCCCTGAGGAGGTCTGGGAGCCGAGCTGGGCGTCTGGGAACACGACGTGGGGCAGACGTGTTCGGCATCCGTGAGCAGCGTGAGGAATCGCCAGCTTCGTCCATCTCCTCTGGCGGGTGTTTATGGCAAAACCATTTCCCCACGGGCCGGAGGTTGGGGCGAGAACGACCCAGCGATGCGCTGGTGGGAGGGCCTGAGTGACGCGGGCGCTGCCCTCCCACGTGGCTCCCTGCACCATCCGAGGCCCGTGGTTCGGGAGGCGTGGCGACAAAGGTGAACAGGCAAGGCCACTTCCGCAGGCTCAGAGTGTCGCACCAGCTCCTTTTACAGGGGCCCCGGAGGTGGGCGTGGCCTGCCATTGCCCCAGTGATGGGAGAGATCCGACAGCCTCCGGGGACAGCCAGCCTGACACGAAGGCCACCTTCTAACCTGTGTGCACTCGGCCCCCAAGTTTATCAAGCGGGCTGGCACTGTCACCCTTGATTCATTGACTGTCTTGACAAGGTATGCCCTCCCTTCTGTAGCCTCGTAGAAAGGCACTCTCTCCAATCCCAGATACTGGGAGGGCCAGAGCACTGCCTCCCGGTGGCACACCCACTCACGGGCGTTCCTGTCCTGGACCGTGGTGGGTGCTTTCTGTGGGTGCTTCACAGCTGAGAAAGCCCAAGTTGCCCTGGTGGTGACCGCAGTCCCAGAGGGCATTTGGAGAGAGACCAGTGCTGGGCTGCAACAGGTCGAGCCCAAACAGCCCATCGGCGGGGTGTGGGCCAGCTGGGGAGTGTCCTCAGGGCCCAGGCCGCTGTCGCCCTGTGGGTGAGGGGCCAGAGTGACCATTCTCCAAAATGTCACAGTCAGACTCTCCTCAAGGCTTTGCTCACTCACCAGGTCATTCCTGGTTCTGTCCCCACAGCACTGGTCAGCCATCCTGGGTAGAAGGCACAGCCTTCCCTGTTGGTTACCAAAGGAAAGGGAACCCGCGCAAGATCACAACGCACCCACCGTGAGAAGTGCCCCCAGGCCCCCGCCCCAGCAGCCATGGCCGGCTTTGGAAGAGCTCTGTCTCTGAGCCCCTGCTGCCGCAGCCCTGGTGGCTGTAGCCTGACTGTGTCCCCAGATGCCTTCTCTCTCTACTGGGAATACTGAGACACTCAGCTCTGGACTTCGCCACTTTTCATTCTGTGGCTTCTTGATGTGCCCATCTTTGAAAGTGTGTCTAACCCTTCTTTCTAAGGTTGTCATTCTCTCCCAGCAGGAAACAAAAAAGGGTGTCGAGCACCAGCGTGGTGCCCGGAGCTGTTGCTGTGAACTGTCAGCAGGAAGTGAGGGCGCGTCAGCTGCTCGCGGCGCCCTCCCGGTAGCTGCTGGTGTGTGCAGGTGCACAGGGGTCCCTCTGGGTGCTGGACCGCACCCTGTGTCTCCACCACCCAGGGGCGTCCTTGGCTCTGACCTCTGCTGGCCACCTGGCAGCTTCCTTTTAGGGCACACGCTGCTGGTGTTGGTGGCGCCAGGTTTGAATCCTTCCCACGCCCGCAGGGGCGGAGGGGTATCCATGCTTCAATGCACAGCCACAGATAGGCCTTCTTCCGAAAGAGGCACCTGTAAGGCGTTTCCGTACATCCTCCTCCTCATGAGCTACCGCACACTACTCACTTGGGAACTTGATCTTTTATGCACATGATTGGGATGCTGTCTTCTGGAAAAGACCCGCAGGCGAGCGGAATACAACAGGCTGCTTACGTTCAGGTGCGAGGGTCCGCGCTTCCTTTGGGTGCGGAGGTGTCTGTGGCCCAGGGGTGTAGCGAGAACTGGCGGCTCCTCTCCCCTGGCAAGGGGCTGCATATGGGCAGTGCCCCTCCCTGGCCGATATGTCTGTTGGGTCTTTCCCATTCATTCTCTTACTCGTCCCCGTGACAAGTCCTTACCAAAGCTTCACCATGATGGAAAGGACGGTCATTGGGTGCTCATGGTCCAGGCTTGGCTGCAGGCGCTCTGCCTGGTCATTTCATGTCGTCCTCAGGGTTGCCCTGTGAGCTAACAACCCCCCTTGGGGACCCAGGAAAGTGATGCTTCGGAGCGGGGAAGGACTCGAGGGGGTGGAGCTTGGGCGAAGCTCAATTCCTTCACTGGTCAGTCTCAGCCACCCCGCTTGGAACTGCTACCGCCTGGCATGATGCTGCGAGGCGGGCACAGGCTGACACACGAAACCAGCACATGGAACCCAGTTGGTCCCCTGGAGGGGACTGTGGGGCAGTCCATGCAAGCGGCTCTGGGCAGAGAACCCAGCTGCCGGAGCGGGAGGTTTCAGCCAGGAGGGGACCCCCGACATGGCAGAAGGAGCAGTCGATCTTGCTGCCGGATCCAACACACACCCTACCTCTGAAATTCGGGGTGCTTTACTGGGATGCACCAGACACACCTGGCTGAGCATATCCTCAAAAGACGAACGTGCCCCCTGAGGGCTGAAAGTAGCCTGCACCCAGCCAGGACTTGCCAGTTTGCCCGGAGGCCAGTGATGTGTCTTGGCGCCATGTGTGAGCCACAGGCCTAAGGTGGTCCTCGCTGTTCCAGAGGTTTCAGCCCAGCCACGGAGAGTGTCTGTCTCACAAATGCATCAGGTGGTTAGGAAACTGTTTTCTCCTAGGAAATAAGGAAACGACTTCTCTCTCCAGGCTGACAACTTCCCCTCTCTCCTGCCCCCACTCCCCCCACCCACATTGCTTTGGTGAGCCACCCATTGGTTTCTGGACTTCCCTCTCCCAGTGCAGAGGGGCCCGTGGGATCCTTCCTTCCTGTCACCTGGGGCAGGTCCTCCAGCCTCAGTGCCCGCGGACCACCGGGACCCTTCCCCGCAGCAGGATGAGGAGTGGGGTGCAGTTCTTTGTACCAAGGACATCCTGAGGGGACAGACACCCAAGGAAGAGGCGAGACTTCAACGAGGAGGGGACAGAAAACCCTTAATCGCTGGGACTGGGTGGTGATGGGATTTACTTTACTGCCTCTCAGGCCCTAGCCTCCCAGGCCACGTTTACTAAGCTCTCCTCCTTTCTTCTGGAGGTGTGGGCCTCTTGGGGGCTCACAGGGATCCTCAGAAAATTAGCCAGCTACTTCCTGGTTTGAGAGAGGGGACAGCGGAGGGAAAGGGGACTGAAAGTCATTCATTAAGGACACTTTTGGGGACTCTCCTAAACCACTACGACCCTGAGGATGTAAGCAATGCCAGGCTTTGGCATCAAGGATAGTCAGGTAGTGGGAAAGACACACACACCTCCTGGGACGAGAGTAGTAACAGTGTGTAACATAAAGAAAAACTACTGTAGCTTCTCGCCCACCAATGAGGACCCCTGGCTGAGCCGCGGTCAGTCTCCGGGGCAGGATCCCTTTACAGGAATTGTTATAGGAGAACAATCGGCGGGAGGCAGAGAGAGCTTAGGTGCAGACATTACTTAACAAAACTAACGGGCTTGGCCCTGATTGGAGCATCGTCCTGCAAACTGGAAGGTGGCGGGTTTGATTCCTGGTCGGGGCACATGCCTAGGTTGTGGGTCGAGCCCCTATCTGGGCATGTAAGAGAAGCAACCAATCAAACTTCTCTCTCCCCGGCTGGTGTGGCTTAGTGGATTGAGCGCCAGCCTGCGAACAAGAGTCACTGGTTTGATTCCCAGCCAGGGCGCATGACTGGGTTTCAGGCCAGGCTCCCAGTAGGGGGCGCACAAGAGACAACCACACATTGAAGTTTCTCTCCTTCTCTTTCTCCCTCCCTTCCCCTCTCTCTAAAATCAATAAACATGTCCTCAGGTGAGGA
Organism: Micronycteris hirsuta; assembly: GCA_004026765.1. Classification (NCBI taxonomy): domain Eukaryota; kingdom Metazoa; phylum Chordata; class Mammalia; order Chiroptera; family Phyllostomidae; genus Micronycteris; species Micronycteris hirsuta. Next base: position 149,626 of record PVJI01001663.1, read on the forward strand.
TAAAAACAAACAAAACGAATGGGCTTGTTTCTTAGAGCAACCTGTGGCTCATTTTGGGCCAAAGGCTTTGACGTTCGCCCCTGGGAGAGTCTGGGGCACTGGGCACGAGCCCAGCGGTCTGTCCAGTGCAACCACACTGATGCCGCAGGGCGAGGCAACGGGAAGTCCTGCCTTGTTCAAACTTCTGCTGAAAGAAGAGATGAGCAACCAGGAGGGACGAGCCCTGCTCCCTAGGAAGTCAGAGGCTCCCCTGCCCCCTCGCCCTTCTCCTCAGTCCTGGGAACCAGAGGGCGGAGTGAGGTTTGCCTTCAGTGGACTCGTCACCCAGCTGCCCCAGTCCTTTGCAACAACTGGACCCTGGAGGGCCTGGGGGAGGCCTGGTGGCTTTCATGCGCGTTCACCCTTCAGCAAGGCGAAGAGTCTAGGGATCAGTAGGAGGGAAGAATCACACCCCCAAACAGACCCAGCGCCTGCAAGAATAAGCATCTTCACGGAGATACTGGAAGGGGGGCGGGGGGAATATTTAAAACCCTGGGAGGATTGTTGCCGTAGACAGCAGAAGGGCTGGGAAGACTGGGCAGGTGCAGATAGTTTTGCCTAATTTCAACAGTGGTGGGGGTGGGGAGAGGAGTATTTAACAACCTGGTTCAATCACCTTCCAAACTGATTTTTGGTTCATCTGGCCACCTTCCCTGAATCGGCCCACCTCCTTTGTGATGCAGCCTTTCCCACATCTTCCCAGCAGAGGGCAGCAGACTACGCCTTATGAGCGTCTGGCACGCTAATCAGCGTCCATTGGAAGAACGTGTTCTGAGTTGGGAGTGAGGCAGTATTCTAGGCACCGTGGATACCGCAGTAAATGAGACAGACGAGGTCTCTCTTGACCGGAGTGGAGAGAGAGGACAATAAGCAAAACATCGAGACCACAAAACCATAACATTTGGGGGCAGGAATGGGAAAGAACTTGCTGACTTTGGGGTTTGAGATCCAGCAAATACTGGGTGCTTACTAGGCACCAGGCACTTCCAGGAACCGTTGACATTGGGGTTTGCATTCGAGCAGGGGCCAGAGTACACAGCAAACCAAGGAGTGCTGGAGCAGTATCTTAAAAGATATCAAATATTACAGGAATGGGGGAAAGCAGACTTGGGGAGAGCTGCGGTGTGGGGAGTGATGGTCAGATTGGGCTGCAAGGGTCAGATTGGAGCAAGTTCTGAGGACAGACTGGGCCTGACAGTACCAGGGACACAGGCAGCCCGGTGCTCAGCCTCTCCGACTGGAATCGTGTGGGGAAGCGGGTCCTACCCCCAGGCCAAGGTTGGGGACTGCCAGTTGGGAGCAGCAGTGCCTGGAGCCCTTGAGGAAGACTGGGGGCCATGGGACTGGACAGAGCTGTGGTGGGGGGAGAATGGGGGTCCAAGGGGAAGGGAGGCCAGCCCAGCAGGACAAAGGTGGCTGGCTCCCTCTGGGGAGCCTGAGAATGGGAGTGGGGCAGCCCAGAGCAGAGTGCGGGAGGGTTACCAGGCCTGAGGGGCCTGGAGAGGAAGTGGCTGCTGGGAGGGAGGGAGAAGTGGGGTGGGGGCAGCCTGGAGCACACCCTGCAGCTCCCCTCCTCCCGAGAATAAGCAGAATAAGTAGCTCTGATGTTCTCCTCCCCGCTTCCCCGCCATTGCCCCCGCAGCTTAGACACCCACCTCCTCAGCAGCGGGAGAGGGAGAGGCTCTGCAGCGGTGGGGGGCTGGGTCGGGGCTGGGGGGCTCAGCATCCAGAACCGTCCCCCACTCCTGGGGCCCTGCCTGGGGCCCTGCCTGGGGCCCTGCCTGGAGGGGCCAGGCAGACCTTGGGACTTTCCAGAATGTGACAGCGGGACTCTCTGCTCCCAGGTGGTCTCTCGTGACTGGCTTTTTTCATTTAGTATCATGTTTTCAAGGTTCGTCTGTGTTGGAGCCGGGGTTCATTCCTTTCTATGGCTGAGTAACATCCCCAGGCATGCATTTACCCTTAATCACAACGGCAAAGAGCATTTTCCCTTACAATAGGTGACATTGACAGTCCCCAGGACTTAGGGCCTGCTATCTTTGTGTGGCCAGTATTCAGCCCTCCTCAGTCCACCACCCCCCCCCGACCCCGGCCCCCAGAGATTTTTGTCGATCTCATGTGCAAAGTGTGTGTGCCTCAGCCCAACATCCCAGAAAGGCTCAATCCATCATGGCACCAATTCAAGCTGAAATTCTTAACTCCAGAATTCTCATCAGCTCAAAGTCCCAAATCACATCCTCTAAACCTGGTACCGGTCAGACTCTGGATGTGATTTATCCTGGGGGAAATGTGTCTCCAACTCGGCAGCTGTGAAACTAGAAAATAAGTTTATTTCCGAAACACAAACATTGGGGCGGGCAGACACAGAGTAACAGTGGTAGACATTCTCATCCCAGAAGGGGGGCGTGAAAGGAAAACGGGGGTCTCCAGTCTCCAGCACCTTGGACACCCAGCGGGGCGGGTCCCAGGAGGGTCTGAAGCCCCGGCCTAGTCCTCGGGGCTGAGGCTCCACCCCTGGGGCTCAGGCTTGGCCCCCAGGGCTGGGTGCTGATGACTGTGTGTGCTGTTACTGAGCCTGCTCCAAGGGCAATGCCTGTGTCAGTGATACTATGGTAGCAAAGCGTATGTTTATAAAGAGCACGTTATAATACTTTTTAGCCTAACTGTTTCTTAGTTGGTGATAGAGAAGCTCAGGAACTAAACTTTCCAGCCCCTGCTTTTTCTCTGGCCAGTCGCTGGCATGAGTGGGATTGTGACAAAGACGGGCGGGGCTGACTCTGTCCCCAGCTCTGTGTCTCCTTCCCTCTGGCCTGGCTCTTCCCCAGGGCAATGCCCCTTCTGCTCAGCAGCCCCTTTCTCTCCCGATTCCTCTCCAGGGGCCGCACGCTGCTCGGTGCCCACATGTGCGAGTCTGTTTCCCTCAAAGCCGATCTGTGTCCTCAGAGCCCACCAGCCAGGATGCTGGCGTGATGTCCAGTGTACACTATGTGTTTTCCTGACAGGCGAAGGCCTCAGGACACGGTGTCTTGGCGGAAAGCGTTCATGAGCTCACTGGAAGTGGAGGCTCATTTCCACCATGACAGCATGCCACGTGGGGAGCACCCTGGGCCAGGCGCCCGGTGTCGGGAGCACGGGCAGCTTCTCTTGGGCCCCCACTGCCCATCATTCGATTGGGGCGTGTGGGGGGGGCATCTGGCTCCTCTCGCTGTCTGTGAGGCTGCCGTCTGGTCGTCAGAGCTGGTTAGTGCCAAATGAGTCCAGGTAAGAGGCACTGCGTGCTGTTCCCTCCGGAAGACACTCACATCCGTCAAGGACAGCTGACTTCAGTGACGACACTGTAGGTGGGGTGACAGACTGCAGGTGGTGATAGCCAGGTGGGGAGGCTTTTGAAATTGATCGAGTCCATCACCCAGGCAACCTGCCTACGTTCGAGCTGGCTTCGGGTCCTGGTCACCAAAATGCAGGCTGTGCCCGTCTGGTCCTTGCTTCCGTGCCCTGGCCATTCAGAGCGGCCCGCCTCTCCGAGGGACCCGCCCGAGAGGCCCTCCCTGCCGTAGCGGGTCAGGGTCCGTGGAGAAGCCGCCATGATTTGGATTTCCTGCCTCCTGGGCTAACTCGGCTCACAGAAAAGATGCAGCAGCAAAGGACTGCGTTTGGGAGGAAAGGTCTGAGGTTGGGAGGCCCTGGCAGGTCACTCCCTGGTTGGCCTCCCCCCCTCCCCCCGCCGCCCTGGAGAGCTGTGCAGATCAGTGACAGCTGCGTTCCTCTGCATAAGCCACTGGTCCATGGCCCTTCATTGCGGCGGCCCCAGCGGACCAACCGGATGTAGTGGAGACAGCACACGGGTGAGCGTGTCTACAACGCACCGGTGGCATAGCACAGGGCCGCCGAGGGCACGTCTGGCAGCGAGCAGCGTCCCTGTCCTAACCCGTGCCGGCAGGCAGGCTGGGCGGCCGAGGCGGGGGCAGTTGGACAGAACTGCGCTGGCTGCTCTCAGGGTGAGCTTGTGCCCCCACTTCCAACTCTCCAGCAGGCGCACGGAGCGGGCGTGGGGCGTGAAGTGACAGCTGAGTCCTGCAGCTGGCGGTCGGCAGGACGGGCGCTCGAACGCGGTTCTCAATCGAAGATCCAGCTCTCAGCTTGCATGGCACGTGCCCTCAATCCTCGCTGCACATGGCAGCTCCTCTGGGGGTTCAGAACACGCCAGGTGGAGTGTGCGGACGCTCACACCGACCCCAGGCCAAGGGGGCGAAGCGTCGGCGACTGCGGCTGCGGCTGCCGCTGCCGAGCTCTCCTGGAAACCTGCGATCACAGTGTCCCCAGGCATCCAGGGGCGGGTTCCTGCTCAGCCTGCCACCTGCACTTGGAGACAACTGTCTTCTCCCTGAGTCCTCACACCACCTTCCCTCCATGTGTCTCTGTCCTGAGGACCCCCGTCACACCAGCTCAGAGCCCACCTCAGTGACCTCATTTGAACTCACCTCTTTAAAGGCCTGTCTTCGAACACAGTCCATGGCAGCAGTCCCCACCCTTTTTGGCACCAGGGAGTGTTTTCATGGAAGATTTTTCCATGGATCTGGTGGGGGGATGGTTTTGGATGGTTAAAGCGCATTGCATTCAAGCTCCCCTCCTTCTGCACAGCCCGGTCCCTAACAGGACTGGACTGGGACTGGGACTGGTCCGTGGCCGGAGGTGGGAACCCTGGTTCTAAGGCACCAGGGGTCAGGACTTCAGCATATGAATTTGGGAGGAGGACAGAGGTCAGTCCCTAACACGCCTCAAGCCTTTCCTGCTGCCAAAGACTGACCCAGGCGGCTCTGCGATGGCCCCTGAGCTGTGTCCCTCCACCCTTCCATGGTCCCATATCAGAAGTGGCGCAGGCCGCCTTCTCACGGAGTCTTGCGGTGTGTGGCTGTGGGAGGGGACACTCCAAAGCACTTGGCCACTGTGAGTTTTAGCCGCGTGCTATTGGTGCTGGTGGGCAGGTGGGGGTCAGCTGGCTTCCTCAGGGTCAGGGGGACCCGTGCCCCCGTTTCCTCCTCTCTTTCTCCATCTGCAAACCCTGCAGGACACTGGCCTCACTCCAGCTCACCTGCCCTGACCACAGCTCCTCCCAGAAGGCCCTGCTCTCCTCAGGTTGACAATTCCAGAAACCTCCTTGTGGAGCTCACTGCCACCCAGCCTCGGGGCTGGGGGCTGTATCGTCCGTTTCTCACACTGCCTGCCATGTCCTTTCTTGTCCCGGACACGGAATTAGGGTCAGGCCTGGACCTGTGTCCCTGCAGCCCTCTGCCCCTCCTGCTGCCCTTTCTCTCCTGAGGCCCCCGGGGTTGGGGTCGGGCGGGTGCAGGCCTGACACCCTCGCTCTCGTCCACGTTTCCCTCGCCCTACACAGTAACATTTTCACTGAAAACGTAACGTTTCCCACCAAAACCTCTTTGGTCCCCAAGTTGCCATCCTGCTCCCCTCTGGGTGACACCCACATCCCCACAAACCTGCAGTGAAAACCTGGGGGGTCTTGGTAGCTGCAGCCCCAGGCTGGGGTGCTTGTCACATCTTACCTCTCATCTTGACAGTGACCTCGTGGGGTGAGCAAACTGTGCCCGGGGCACAGACCAGGTTCAACGAGCTTCCTCAGGTGACGCGGGTGGTGACAGGCAGGAATCAGTGTGGAAGCCCCACCACCCAGGGGGCCTGCTGGCTGCTCTTTCTCAGTGCAGCTGGGGTTCCTGGGTGTCTGGGAGCTATGCTCACACAGGGCCCTCCTCAAGGGGCTTTGCTTCCTACTTTGCTTCAGAATGAGGGCTGGAGCCAGGTCCAGGGTCAAGGTCAGGCAGAGAGCCAGGGAGCCCCTGGACTGGCCCTGCAGATTCTTGTGCTCTGCTCTGCCTCCCATACCTCTTCCATCTGTCCTGAAGCAAGAAAACAACCCCACTGACGCTTAGAGATGCCCCAGGTTGCAGGTGTCCTCCGCACGCAGACCCTTGGAATTGAGAGGGTCCAGAGACCTGGGAAAAATGGTATCTTTATTTCCACGAACCTCCAGCTGAATGTAGCCGATAAACTGGGAACTTTGTTGCCAATAAAAAACCCAGGTATTTTCATATGACATTAATCATTGCAGACTTTTCATCCTGTTTGTGGTCATAACTATTCTGAAATTAAAATAGCTGCTAGACAGAAGGCCTTGTTATTTAACCAATTAAGAAGCACACATTATAAAAATATTTTGATAACTGTCCCCGTATAATAATTAGCCGTCTCTGTGGTCCCATGTGATGTGTTTTATTTGTTTGAAAACCTTCTCAGAAGAGGCCCTGAGCTGTCAACAAACATCAGAGGGCTGGGTTGGTGGCCTGGGAGGCCCCACAGCTGCGCCTCCCCGAGGGCACAGGAGCCCTGTGACCCCTGGCTACCCTGCCCATCCAGCCGCTTCCAGAACGTTCAGTGCTGACAACTGCAGCAGGCGCTGTGGCTGCCCCCCCCACCCCCCGCCCCGTTCTCCTTGCCAGCACCACCCATGCTCATGACGGGGACAAGAGCACTGGGAGGTGACCGTTGCTGCTACATAAGCCCCGGGGTGCTGCTTCTGGGCCACGCGGCCTGGAAGTCTGCAGGGTGGGGTGCGGCAGCCACCGAACAGGTGTGTCTTCCCTAAAGAGGGCCCGTGAGGACGGATGGATGGAGAGGGAGGGGGGTGGGGAAGAGAGGAAGACAGGAAGAGACAGATACATGGGGGGTGGCGGGAGGGCATGCTTTGTTTTCAGCACGTGTCTTCTTGCACCTTGGTGGCGGGGACGGGTGTCAGACAGCGAGCGGTCTGCTCACCACGCGACCCCCAGGACCGAGCTGGGACCTCACCAGCCCGGGGTTGCTTGTCATTCGAGATACTAAATGCCCTTTTATGAAACTGCGTTTAGTTGGGATTTCGGCCACGCATGACTCAAAGTGTTCCCATCGACAGCGCCCTGAAATTCCTGGGAGCTCCTGCACCTCCAATCCAGCCTCTCGCATCCCAGCCCTCGGATGGTGACCCTCCCCGCCCCGCCCCCACCCCCAAGGGTTCACACATCCCCTTCAGAAGCGTGGGGCCTTCCTGAGACTCAGCTTTTATTCTCAGACCTGCATTCAAGGTCTGGACCCAAGTATGACTCCCCTGCGGGATGAAACCCATGATGTCTTTTCTGCAGCAGCCCCCTCCCCCCTGCCCCCCGCCCAGCTGCAGCCGCCCAGGCAGAAGCTGCCGAGAGTCTTTCTCTTCACTTCTCTGGGACCCTGTGGGCACGAAGCCTGTCGGAAACATGGCATACATTTCCGAGCCGTTGCAGGCACAGGTGATACGCCAAATCAAACACAGAGACAACGTATTATTACTAAACGGCTCAGAAGTAGGACGGATGTCTAGGATAGCAATTTTCCCTCGGGTAAGTCCATGGACCAAGATAGCAAGAAGAGCTATTTTATTTTTCTGGCTGAATATATTTTTAATGTGAAATATATGGTGGAATCAAAGAACTGAGTTGGGTTGTATATATTCTATAAAAACTTTGCAAATCTCTTCTCTGCCCCAGTCCAGGGCTCAGAGATTTCCTCCCCCGCCCCCTCCCCGGACCAGCCCAACTCATTCCTGAGTATCAAGGGCTGCCCTCCCTCGTCTGTCCCCCCGTCCACTGAACGCCTGCTCCCCACATCGCTCCACTCTGAACCCGCAGGGCACTTTGCTGTCTTTTTTTTTTTGGTGTTTAACATGTTTCCTGCCCTCCTTGGTCTCCAGAACTGTCAGGGCAACAGAAAGTTTCTCAGCAAATATTTATCGAATGAATAAACTTTTCCCTGTTGCCAAAGCAAGCAACACACATACGGATTCCTCCAGGGCTCTGACAGACACGGCGCAGTTACGCCGAGCTTGTTTTCTTTCTCGGGGGGCAGGAGAGCCAGATTTGCGGTTGTCTCCAATAAAACGAGAAAGGGGACGTGTGAACATGGCCTCTGGAATGTCGGAAACAGCGTCCGGTGGGCGGCCCCTCGGGTGCCCCGCCCCCTCCTCACTCAATCTCAGTCCAAATTCCTAAGAAGAGCCGGTCAAGGTTGTGTTTCCCTGACACACCTGTGCGGCTGCTGAGGGGCAGGTATTTTAACAGGCCCAGCACGAGCAGGGGGAGGGGGTGCACCGGGAGAGCTCAGGAACTGCTGAACAAGCGCATGGACTTCAAATACTGTAAGACGTACGCAAATATTCCCTCCCTTTTCCCACCCGGGTTCGGACTGTAGGGTCTGGGTCTGCGTGCCCAGCATTGACGCCAGGTGAGTGCCTAGGAGTGGCGTGACCTTGAGCAGGTTAGCCCCTGACCTTGCGTAGGTGGGCAGCTTTAGGCGTCAGCTCCACAGCCGGCTGGAAAACACAGCCCCAAACATGACCGCGCCGGTTACAGGGAAGATAGTGAAAATGTATTTAAGGACTTGGCTTCATGCCTGGCACACCATAAACCCTCTGCAAATGGTAATGGTTATTACTACAAATAAGAATAAACAACGAAAGGGCACGGCGGTAAAAGGTGAATGCATTTTAAGAGTGGGACAGGAAGTGGTAATTGCCCAGTGCCCCCGAAGCAGACAGACCGTAGTCAGCGCCTACAGACACCTGCCGCCTCCCTCCGCCCAAGAACGACCGCAGCTGCCGCCAGGGAGCGTTATCTATAAAGTATCTTCTCTTTATTTAAGTTAAACAATTTTCAAGGATGGTTTCCATCTATAAAATGGACAAAGTACAAGCTCTGTACAGCAGTTCTTTTAAAAAATCAACTGGAAAAAAAATTACCAAACTATATTTTGAATTTGCAAAACATACTCACAGATACCATCATCTCAGCGCTTGTGAAGACACGAGAAAGACCGTCACAGGGAGGAGGACGGGCTTCGCCGCGCTGCTCGGGGCTCTGGGGAAAGGGTCTGTGTTTGTAAAAATGGAGTGGGAGGGCGGGCCGGGCCGATGACTACAAAATAATGCAACCACAGTAAGTCACTTTGGCACACTGTGTCATGTAAACATAGCTCACCTCGAGGGAGCCCTCCCAGCCCGCCTCTGCTCACGGCCCCCGGGCTGCCCAGGGCCGTGGCACCTGCCAGCTCAGGGACAGGGAGACCCCCCACTGCGAGGGACAGGAAGGACCGGCCCCAATGGAACAAAGTTGGCTGGACTGCTGGGTTGGGGGAGGGGTGTGGGCAAAGGATCCCCGGGACCTAATTACAATTTGTTTTCCGTCAGTGGGTTTCTCTAACAGCAGTAATGGCTCACAGGGACAGGACCGACGATGGAGGCCAGGTGCCGGGCTGAGGGCTCCGGCAGCACCTGGTTCCTGCCCCACCTGGATTCAACAGCCTCACACAGGTACCTACGCCTCTGCCCAGGAGCCGACTTGCCGTCCGGCTCAGCCTCTGAGGACGTCAAGGTGTGAGTCCATCTAGCCCCGGTTGCCCCGGCCACTGGCAGACGTCTGGCTGCTTGGCCAGGGGCACAACCGGTGAAGGGTGAGGACAGAGGACAAAGGCACCCGCCACGCTCTGTCCCCACCCCCACCGCCACAGAGCAAACACAGGTAGAGGAAGAAAAAGCAACAGTATTCCCTTTCCTCAAACAAATGTGCAGGACAGGTGGCATTGGCAGTGTCAACCCAGCAGGGTCTTTGGGACCACTTCTCACTTGTGACCCCAGGGCCTCCAAGGGGCCTGGTGATGTGCTTGGCACACAGGCCCCACCATGTGGGCGCTTGTGGGCTGCCCGGTGTGGCCAGTCCCTTGGAGACTGGGCATGCGCAGGAGGCCTGGGCAAACGGGGCTGCGGGAAGGAGGGGAGTGGCCAGAATGCCCAAGGAGCCCTGCTGTAGGGGCTGGTCATTGCATGTGGGGACACTGAAAGGCAAGGCGGGCTCTGCAGAACCATCACTGGACAGGCAGGCAGACACCTAGGCACCTCCTCCTCTTGTTACTTTTAGTTCGTAACCGTCTGTGGCTCATGCTGACGTCTGCTTCCTAAACCACAGGCTGCTGTTCCAGGCCCGAGGCCCCGGCATCCGTGGGCTGGCAGTGCTGGCTCCCACCCTTCCTGGTGCTCAGCCTGGAGCTCCGGCAGCGGAGTCCTGGGGTGGGGAGGTGCAGAACAGGCAGGGCCGGTGTCCTGGGGCCTGGGGCCCTCAGGACTCGCACAGTCAGCCTGGTGCCAGCCTGTGATAGCTTCTGGCAGTCACTGGGAGCTATGGGACTGTTTTTTTTTCCTTAGAGAAAAGAAATTTAATTTAAAAAAACCTAAAGCAGTATGTGTCAAAATAAGCAACCCGTCCAGGTTTACAGCTACCAAGGGCACAGAAAGTGGATTCCAACACACAGCAGTGACCAACTCCCACACTGAAGCCAAACAGATGCGCCGTCCAGGAAGGCCCTCTGCTGGCCGGCTGGGGCCCCTCCTGGGGCAGAGGCCACTTCTCCTCCGCACGGCCGTGCACTGCTTCGTGGAGAATTTACAAGATGAGGACGACCTATAGAAACCTTAGGGGACGGACCGCACACTCTTTCTTTATATATATTTATATGTAGTGTCCCACCACGGAGAAGTTCATGTTCCAACACAGCGAGGGCGCCGTGCGGAGGGGCCTGCGGCTGGGAGCTGGGCAGCGGGGAAGGGGAGGAAGACAGACGCCTGCGAGACGGCGGCTGGTGGTGCGGGCACCACGCACGACCGCCCCGGGCCGGCAATGGAGATGCGCCCAGTTCTCCTCGCTGATGTGATGGAGCAGCCATGCCCCTTCCCCCTCTGGGTCGCTGGGGATGCCCCTCAGTCTGAGCCAGGCCCCGGAGGAAGCCGGGAAGGAAGGGCAGCCGTGGTCTCCGGAAAGGGGACCCAACTGCGTCCTGTGACTGGAGGGAGCCGTTCTCCTTTCTCGCCTCTTCCGTGTCCACCCAGCCCCCGCGCCCGGCAGCAGTGCTCCGACCTTCAGACCTTGATGGAATACTGAGGTATATAGTTTCGCGGAAAGTTTAAGAAACACAATCGACGAGGTGACCGACCATCCAACGCGGCCCGCTGGGGCGGGAGACGGCCGCCGCCCGCGGCACTGCTACTGCTGCAGGTTGAGCGAGAACTTCCACTGCTGGGACAGCGCCGGGCCGCACACCTCCACGCTCAGGCCGCCCGCCTTGGCCGCGCGGCTGTCCAGGCACAGGTTGCTGCCCACGTGCCGCAGCTTGGAGTTGCCCTCGATCTGCTCCCATTTCTGCAAAAGACAGAAGGTCTCACCACGCGAGCACGCGCGAGGGGCACACGGGGCCCATTTTCACAGGCACGTGGCTGTGTTCAAAACCAACACACTCTTCTCTGGTTTCTGACCATGAAGGATGGGGGTCGGCAGGAGTTCTGAGACAGGCGGCCGTGGGCGCTGCCCAGGGCCCAGGAAGGAAATCCCTGCCCGTGTGGGTCTGCAACTCGAAACCTCCTCTCTGCTGGGGCCCGGCTCCCTCCCCCCATCCTGTCCCACTCCGGTGTGCCCTCCTCACCCAATGCTCTCCCGGGAGGGGATTTGCATCCATTCACCAGAGCGCCTGGTCTGATACTTTCCCGGAAGAAGCGGGCTACAGGAGCTGGGCCAGCTCAGAGAGGGCCCAGTCCAGCCCCTGGTTGTTGGAAGGCGGCCCTGCCCTGCCCAGGGGCTTGGCCCCAGCACCCACTTAGGGACCACACTCAGGTGACCTGGAGGCAGTGTTTGGATAACAGGGAGCAAGGTTGTGGCCAGAACATCAAGTGAGGAGCCTATTTCTGTATTGTCTTTTCTACTAGCGTGTGAGCTCCCGGGTGGGTGTGAGACACAGGTCTCAGCCGCCCTGAGTCCCCCAGTTCTCTGCACGGCAGGGACCAAACGGTCTTTGTTGCGTTCTGAATGTCCCACTTGTAAAACACAGGGTACAATGTCTACTAATGTGGGTATGCCCCCACACCCCCATTACCACCACCAACCCAACTCAGCCAACCAACCTACCCACCACAATGACCAACCAACCCGCCCATCAACCAGCTTTCAACTCAACCCGCCGTCCAACCCGCCAAGTCGGAAGGCCGAGCCCACAGCCCAGCCTGAAGGGCACCTGGGGGCATCTCACCTGGCTGTTTATCCCCACGAAAAAACCTCTAACGCTTGTTCTTAAAAAAAAAAAAAAAGTAACACCCTTTTTTCTCCCCAAAGCTCTTCCTTCATTAATGTAGTCTATGATTCTAATTAATTTTTTACGCCGTGTGCACTGAGGCCCCTTTCCGTATTTTTGCAAATCCTTTCGATACCGGAGTCAATTTTCTTCCTGTCGCCTTCCTTCCCCTCTGACTCCTCAAGCGCACACACAAGACGAACATACAGACGTGCCTGGAAACCAAATATTCCAACTGGCAAGACAGTGCCGCTCTAAGATAAAAATAGCCGAGGGCCTCTTCTCAAAGGGCAAATGGGGGAGGCAGGGAAGGAGGCAGAGCGAGGCACAGAGGAGCCGAGCGCCCGGGACCGGACCCCACACAAGGCTTGCGGGCACAGGGGTGCTCTCCGAAGGACCCCGACTTGTCTTCGTGCGGCCTGCTAACCAGGAGGTCCTGCCCACAGTGGGATTCGGGCGGTCTGATGAACCCAGGGGAGGCTGTCAAGGCCTGCCCGCCGCCCCCCCTTTGCCTGGCTCCCTGCTGCCGCCTGCTGTTGCTGGTGCTGTTCTTCTCCGCCGCCACAGACACTGTGTACGTGGCAGCTGACAGCCATGTCATCGAGGGGCCAGGAACCAACCTGACAAAGACTGTAGGGTGAATGAAGTCTGATTCCCTTTTCCGGAGGGGCTCTGTCTGTCATGTGTCAAAGTGTCTGCTAAACGGAGGGCCTTCAAAAGCGCTGGCCCCCTGCCGTCCCTGGGCGGCAGCCTTGTCAGTGCAGACGGGCAGTCTGGGGGGCTGTCGCGGGGGAGGGCGTGCTCCTGAGACATTGAGGCTCCATGGAAACCCCGCAGGAACCTCACTGCTAATAGGAACACCCCTCTCTCAGGGGCTAAGTCTCAGGGCGAACGGTTTACCAGGTCCTCACGTCTGCCACGCGCCCAGAAAAGCCAGCTCTGGGCAGGCCTTTTAGGGGTGCCAGTGGGGGCTCCCAAGAACTGGGACCGTGGCAGGAACACCAACAGCCCTGGAAATGAAGCAGGCCCTCGCTCAGGTAACTCCTCTACAGGTGAAGCACCCACCTGTCCCCTGAAAAGGTCTGGAGACCACGTGGAGGCACTGCTGTCCCTCCTCCACGTGCCCACGGCCCTGCGGCCCTGCGCCCACACGCCCGGGGCGATGCTGCCCGAGCCTGAGCCGGGCCGCCCCACGCGCAGAACTCCAGGCGGCCTGGGTCCAGGGGACAATGGCTTCTCTCACTTAACAGTCCTTCTTACCCCCAGGGTACTGCACAGTCAGAAGCTCTGTCCTGGGCACGAGGGAGTACCACAGGGACCACCGACAGTGAGCAGCGCCTTGCTGGCCGGGGGTCCGCAGAGTGGGGGAGGAGGGGCACCAGGGACAGGTCTGGGGACGAACAGGGTGAGACGGACCTTTGCAGCACCTCCTGACACCTGGGGTCTCTGGAAGGGACTCAGTCTGGGCCTGTCTTCCCAGGACGCACGGGACAGGAGGCACGGACCCCAGGCCTCCGCTTCCCCTGGTGGAAACCGTGCGGCGCCAGACGCCCGCGTGGCTCCCACTGCAGCAGGCTCTCCATTTCCCTGCAGCCACCTGTCTCAACAGGAGGGGTCGTACGACCACCCCGCGCCCTGCATGTTGGCACGTGGGAAGGTCCTTTAGGTGCCTCACCATCTCTGACGCTGGCCACTGGCCCATAGCTCAGGGAAGGGTCCACCTCCGGCCTCCCACCTGGGGCACGCCAGAGAGACCAGCGTCAGAGGTGAAAACAGATTCTGAATGGTCTGGAAAGAGCAGTCCGCGTGCACACCCGCTGACACATCTGAGTGTGTGTGCGTCAGTCTCATCATCCATGTGGGCTTTAACCACTTACGATTTGTGTAAATTAAAATACAATGCTTAATGAATAAAGAAAAATGTGCAATTCCTCTGTAAAACCCAGTGGCGTGGGGAACCAGAAGGTAGCTGGATGAGGACCCGCCGGCCTCTGGTTCAGACTGAGGGCCCCTCTCCGGTCTGGCTTTCCACGCCGGGGTCCAGAAGTGGCACACAGAAACGACCCCACAGTGAAGCACCGCCCCCCACTGGTGAGGTGATTAGCGACCTCACCTACTTTTCTAGTTCTTAGTTGTAGGTCAGTGCTCCACGAACTTCTCATGAATAAAATCACAAACTTTTGTTTTCTAAACAAAGCTTTAAATCACAACAGGCGCCTTTCCAGGCCAGTGCACGGGCTAGGTTCTGCACTGGGCGTGCATGGCGGGCCGCAGCTGCCACCTGCTCAGCCTTGCTTTCAGTCCCACAGGGAGGTGGGGCCACAGGTCACAGCTTTGCGACTGCCCCTCCCACTCCTGAGCCTGAGGTCCCCATACGTGGAGGTCTGAGGGAGCACAAGGTTGTGGGGACCCGGCCACAGCACTCAGCATTCAGACACATACATGTCAGCTGTTGGCACCCCGTCTCCCCATGTTCACTGGCATCATCAGATCAAAACTTTCGGGGTGCCCACGTGCAAGTGACTGTGCCGTGTGGCTGCTGAAAAGAGGCTTCAGAAAAGGGACCGCCAGCACCGCTGGCCTTGCAGCCCAGCCCCACCGCCCAGCCCAGCGCCGGTCCTTACAATCCGCCGTGGGAGCGGCACGCCATCACACAATATGGCCCCTGCCTTTTCGGTCTGGTTAGAGGGTGAGCCCACAGGTAAACAGGCCAAGAGGAAGACGGGAGCCCGGACGATGACCTCGTGGGAGAACTGGACAGCAGGGGCAGAGGAGAGGAAGCAAACTGTCCAGAGCAGGTGCTAGCGGGAGAGGCATCTGCCTTCAAGTGCTCACTGCCCACACCTGCCAGCGTTCTGATCCCACGTTCGCCCGGGCGCAGGGTTTACTGAGGGCCTCCCACATGCCAGGGGCTCTGGACCAGGTTGGGGTTCCAGGGCGGGGGGCAAGGAGCTCAAGCCGAGTAAGGCAGCTGGACGTCAATCACGTTAAGTGCACGACGCGGCCGGTCGGAGGGGCCCAGCACCCCTGGGGGCCGAGATCCCTACCTGCCGGCTGTCGTTTTCTCGGCAGCCCTGCAGCTTGATGAGCGAGCCGGGCGCCCGGTCCACCACGGTCAGGCACAAGTCCATGTGCTTCACCGACTTCTCCTTGGTCAGGGCCCACTCCTGGAACGCAAGACGGATGAGGTCAGGGGCGCGGGCCAGGCAGGGCTGAGGACTGAGAGAAGTGAGGTGGGAGCCGGAAAGGGGGCGGGGAGCGGGGACTTGGACCCCAGAGCCAGCTCGGACCCATCAAGCGGCCCTGCGCCCGGGGACACATCTGCAACTGGGGGCCGAGGCGGGCCTGCAGTCGGGCACCACGGGCCCTGAGAACCTGAGTAGGATGAACCGTATCAACCATTTTGGCCCCGAATGCAAATCTGAGCGGCCGCCCATTTTTTTCTCATTGAATGTGAGCTGTAAACTGTGCTGCTCGACTGGGCGACCACAAGACATGCAGTTCAAGGCCAACTCTGTCGCATTAGTTCGGAAAGACTCTGCCCCCAGGCGTGTGTGGTTTGCAGATAGCATCTGTGAGTGCGGATTGCAACGTGTAAATATTCTAGGGGACACACAGCATACGTGAGCAAAACACACAGTGTGCTGCCTCACAGCTGCGCACTAAGTGGGCCTACTGATGCTCACCACGCCTGTGAGCCCTAGGAACGGGCACGCGTGTTCACACGCATGCCACGCAGCTCGCTGCAGGTGCCTGTGGCGGGCCAAGCCCTTTGCACGAGAACCCCGCAAGATGCTATTATCTCCATTTCGCAGAAGAGAAAACGGCTGGAGGGTGGGAGTAACTGCCTGTGATTTTCAAAAATAAACGCATGCGCCCGACGTGCTCACGTGAACCCCGAGAGGGCTGAGACAGAGGGGCAGCACGGCCATGTAGTCTGAATACTAAACAAGACCATCGGGACGGCAGGAAGCTGGAGGGCAAAGGCAGGTGAGTGTGGCCACAGGCAGGGGGCAGGCAGGGGGCAGGCTGGGGGCAGGGCCGCAGCGGGACAGGAGGGTGAGGCTTCTGACCTTCACTCTAGGGCTTGACCCTTTCAAAGTGCCCTTCGCCTTCAGCGTCTTACTGTTTGTGATAATTAGAGATTCTTTTGTTTTTTTTAAATTAGAGATTCTAAGCGCACGCTGTGAGGATTTCTAGGGAAAGTTCATTCCACGCCAGACGCATTTGGGAAACACTGAATTTAGGCCCCGTTTCTCTCCTGCAAATTCACAAATAGCCCATCAAAGGGTCCGAAAGTCGGAGAGCAGAGGGACCTGCTTGGCCTGTTTTCCTCAGTGTCACCCCGTCCCCACCAGGGACGTCCCCATCAGGGCTCCTGGGGCTGCGCTCTGCAGGGCATTCTCTGGGAAGGCCCGCCGCTGGGGGGACCACCCTCCCCGCCTCACACCTCCCGGCTCTACCGGAGGATGTCCAGGCGGTTCCAGGGAACGCCTAGCATGACATCACCAAGTGAAGAGCGCAGGCAGAACCCTGGGGGCGGCGGCCGCCTGGACGCCCCTCGGCGGGTGTGGAGCAGCTGATGTGCACGAGTCACTCGAGTGTTTGCAGAAGGTTCTGGGGTCGGTAAACCCGAGCTACACGGAGCTAAGCTGCCTCTTTTATTTTTAAGTCCGCGAGGCCTTTGAGAGCTGGGCGTGTTTTCCAGGAGATGAGAGTGCACAGTATGGCCCAAACTGCACTGTGTGCAGGGCCCACATGGGGGCGCTGTCCTCTGGACCCCATGGGCCTCGGGAGGCCCAGCGAGCCCTTGCTCCTCCCCTTCTCCCTGATGACAGAGGGCTTTTACATCTCTAGGAGAAGGTGCGTGTGTGTCAAACTGTAGCACGCAATTATTATTTTACATCCTGAGCTATTATTATCTAATACGCAGGAATGAGCAGGACGGGCTGGCAAAGGCCACCAGCCCCGAGGCCAGGCCCTGACAGTGGGTGACAGTGGGTGACGGTGGGTGACGGTGGGTGCTGGTGCCAGCGCTCTCTCAGCCTGCGGCTGATGTCAGGCCCTGGGCATTGGTCCAAATCTGGAACGTCCCATCAGACCCCGAGGCTGGTGGCAGCCGGATGTGACCAGCAGAGGCCAGGAGCATCCTCACAGACATCCCGATGACAGGAGAAAGGGGCGGCTAGGACTTGTCACCTCAGGGTCCACCCCCCCCCCAGGTCTCTCTGGGCCTCCCGGTGCTCGAGTCACTGCCCGCACGTACCTGGTTCCCCCCGGCATTGTGACACTCATAAACTCCGACGACACCGTCAGCGAAATGTCCCAAAGTGTCGAGGCAGTTGGTTCCCTGCTGCAAGGCCCCGAAAGCGATATCCTGATGGTCGGGGACCCTAGAAAGCAACGTGAGAGTTGTCAGCTCTGATACGCAGGCCTGCAGCGCCACCCCGGGCAGCAGGAACTAGGAGAGGACGGGGACCCGGCCCACGGCCCACCCACCTCTGTGCAGCGGACTTAGGATTTGATCCCTTTACCGAGGGGGGAGGCACGTATAGGTTTGTCAGTTGACTGGTACAAACAAAGCCACAGCGCCCGGGGTGGGGGCACCGAGCTTCAGGATTGGGCCTGCCTCCGGCTACCCGCTGGGCGAGCTTCATTCTCTCCCTCTGAACCTCGGTTCCTGCTTCCCCATGTTACTGACCAACAGCCCCATTGCGGGTTTTCCCTGAAACACTTCGTTTTCAGGCCCGCAGCCCACTGCGTGCTCTTCGGAAGCTCGCGGGGAGGGGCGGGGATTGTTTCTGACGTGATGCCAGCCAGTGTTAAGTGGGTGTCTCCCTGCCCCGCACAAACGGGGCTGGGGTGGAGCAGACTCGCCCACTCGTGTGACACTGAATGCTCCAGGGCAGGTCTGAAGTGGCGCAGGGCCCAATATCACCCCAGATCACAAGGGAATGCAGAGCGGAACTGCATTTAAGGTCCCTCTGTCTGCTGTCGCTACCCACCCAGCCACAGGTGACTGCGCCAGCAAGGCGGGCCCCCACAGGGCGGCAGCCCACTGCTGTGACACCCCCTCAGTGGCCAGGGCACAGACGGTGACTGCAGCTTCCCGCTGTGACCAGCACCCTTCTCAGTCCCCAGCAAGGCTGTCTGTCCTTGAAGGCAGAGGCACAGTTCCGCAGAGTGACGTCCCTGAGGCAGGCCACATTACCTGGCTCTCCAGCAGAGCTCCGTGACAAGGCTCTGAGGGAGCTCTTAGTGTGAAGGGTAATAATGGCGAGCCTCTGGGAGGGGCTCTGGGGACATTCGAATAAGGAATGTGCCCACAAAGGCCACAGCTGTCTGGCTGTCCCTTTAAGAAGATGACGTTCAGACAGAGCTTGACACCCACAGACCCACAGGCCTGTGAGGAGGGTGTCGCTGCTGCCCTGGGCCACGGGCTGGGCCGGCCCGCGGGGCAGTGGTGGGGGCGCCCCGGCAAGCAGAGAGTAATTGGGAAGAGAGGAGCGAGGAGGGTGAGGTCGTGGCAGCTGGAACAGACAGGCTGGCCGAGGCACCGGGCAGGGAGGGACACGGGGCAGACGGCCGGGGGACCTGGGGGCCGCTCCTCGGGCCACTTGCTGAGCCAGTCAGACAAGGCATCTGGTCACTGAGCCATCCTCTTACCAGTGGGGAACAAGCTCAGTGGGGGGCGACTTGGAGCTGTCTCAGGTCTAAGGAGAATGGAAGGGTCACGCGGCAGAGGAGGGAGCGGGAGGCGCAGTTCAGGGAGTGTGCTCTCAACAGTGCTTGGGGACAGCCACGGGGCAGGGACAGGGGGTTCTCACGGGGGCCCCAGCTCTGGCCTCTGACTGAACACACGCCTCACTTTACCTCGAGAGGCCTCGCTGCCCCTCTGACATCTGCTGCTTCCGAGCCCCGAAAATTAACACCCCCAGCCCCTCAGCACTTACCTCAACTCTGGGTAGACATTCTCAAGGTACCATTTGAACGGCTTGCAGCTGAGTTTCTTCCTAAGCTCCAGGCGGCTCTGAATACTGGAGGAGAGAGAAACAAGGTTCTTCCATGGATCTGAAGACCTTACGGACTGTTCTCATCCACCTGGGAACACTGACCACGAGGACAGGGCTGGGGCTGGGGGGGGAGCCTTGACTGTCCACACCTGTGTCCCTGTGACCTGCCCTGAGCAGAGGGCCCCCTCCGACACCTGGTCACAGAACAGTTCTTGGGGTCCAGGCTGGCCACAGCCCCATTCCACGTGCCCCCCAAGACCCCAAGTGAAGCAGCACAAGAGAGCACAGGTGACACTTACTTGCCGTAAGGGACGTTTCTGGCCGAAGGCACTGCTGCGTAGTAGAAGTTTTTGTATTCATCCATCCAGACCTCGGCTGCCCGACGGGTGTTACTAGAAACAAAGCAAGTCCCCTTGAGCTGCGACTGCTTCCTGGCCGTCCCTCACCCTACACCTGCCTGCTTGGAGAGCTGCTTAGGAAGGTAGGTCCTTCCCGGGGGAGCGGCAGCTTTGCAGTGATGCAGAGCAGGCTCCCTGCTCAGCATCCCGGCTGTGGCAGCAGGGGGCTGGCGTTCGGCGGGTGCTCACTGAACAGAGAACGTGCCTGCTTGTCTTTCACAGAACACAGATTACCGAAGAGCGAAAGTCAAAGTTAGGGTTCCAGCACAGGGAGGGATTTCAGAGAAGGGGCTGGGCTGCAGCATAAGGAACGAAAAGGGGGCTATTCTGCACAGAAAGCGGGCACCAGGGAGCGCAGCCCAAATCCGGGGCCTCTCCGTCCTTGGCCATTGTGGCTTTCCCACTAGGCAGCTCTGGGGAACGGCTAAGAATAGGTAAGCGTTTTTATTACAATGACTTTCTTTTTTGCAGACTGAGGAGAGGGTCCTGTTTGCACAAGGAACAGTGACATGAAGGGGACAGTCGCTTTATGCCCCACATCTGGGGCCCCTCCTGCCCTGGGCGGGAGGGGCTCAGGCAGAACAGGCTTTTCTAGAAGGTAAGGAAACCACATGCCTCAGGCTCACAACCGTGGAGAAAACCATCGCGCGTGGTCGAGCAGCCACTGGACAAGCTGCTCGTGAAGGTCTGATGTGTAGCACAGGCCACCACGCGCTCGGGCCTCAGCTTCGCATCCTGCCCGCGCTCTCCCTGAAGCGTGCACGAAGGGGCTTGAACACAGCGAGCCTGTCTGCTCCTATGTGCTGCACACGGGTCCGAGGGAGGCCCGCTCCTTAGGCCGAGGGCCGGCCATCCCCAGGACCCACACAGAAGGTGTTCCATTCTTCCCAAATAAACACGAGGGGAGGCAACCTGCACCTGTTCAGAGAATTCCTTTCTTCCCCTGGAAAGGTCTCCTTCAAATGGTGAGCCAGTTACAATTAATGAAATCATTTCCCCCTGACCTACGTCCTTCACACAAAGTGACACAGGCGCCTTTCTCCCGCCTGGGAAGTGGAAGCTGGACTGGCGTCTAGGGTGCCACGTGGGAGGCTGTACTGGTGTGTAGGGTGCCACGTGGGAGGCTGTACTGGCGTCTAGGGTGCCACGTGGGAAGCTGGACTGGCGTCTAGGGTGCCACGTGGGAGGCTGGACTGGTGTCTAGGGTGCCACGTGGGAGGTGCCGCAATGTGAGCGCGCCCACCCTCTGACCCCTAGACGTTCACCTCAAGGAACTGACGAGCTGGGAAGGAGAACAGGTGCGGCGTGAAAACAGGGCCACCTCAGCATCGTTTCTGCCGGCCAAACAACCGGACACTACATGACCGCCAACGGGAAGGTGATGGAGGTAAGTGGACAAGCTGTGGCCATTGAAGCACACCTTAAATGCTGCCAGGAAATGACATCCCTGACTCCTTGTTGGGCGGAAATACAACAGGTCACAGAGCAGCACAGAGCAGGCATGTGTGTGGACACAGAGGGAGGAGGCTGAGGGGCGGATTCATCAGATTATGAGTGCTGCTATCTTTGGTAATGAGATCGATGATCTTTACTTTCTGTAAAAAACAGATACGACGAGTTGTTCAATAGTCTTGCTGGGGCTCGGGGGTCTTGCTGAGCGGTGCATGCCTGAGCCTCTGCCCAGCGCCACAACCTCAGTCCTCTGGGGGTGGGCTTCCCGCAGTAAGCGGAGGATTCAAGGTCTCCCAGGCCCCTTCAGCCCTAAGGCTTCCGGCTTTGTGAGTTCCAGTGGCTTTCAGTCACCTGCGTCATTGAGTCACTTCTTAATTCCTAAATGCAAAGCAAAGCAACCTTTTTCTGTCTGCCTCACAGAAAAAGACACGCAGAAAGTCTCAAAGAATACACTTCACGTGCCATTCAGTGCTAGTTTCAGTTCATTCATTCACTTACTAGCCCCCTACCATATGCCGAACAGTCTTCTAGGTGCCAGAGGCAGAGCGGCACCTAGAGAGGCCACTTTCATTTGTCAGGGTTCTCCTGGCTTCCGCTCCCCCGCCCCGCCCCCAACACCCACTCCGGGCAGAC
>PVJI01001664.1:0-171027 GCA_004026765.1 Micronycteris hirsuta
AAAAAAACCCTAATAAAACAGTACAGAAAATATTGTACTTATCACACATGATAAGATTAAATATTGGCTCATAAAGTTTTTGTTCCGATTTTGCGTGTGTGTGTGCACAGGGTAACTATAAAAATTTCTTTCTTTCTTTGAAAACATGGAACACTTCACGAATTTGCATGTCATCCTTGCGCGGGGCCATGCGAATCTGGTGTCGTTCCAATTTTAGTATAAGTGCTGCCAAAGTGAGCACGATCATTGATTTCTCACTGTTGGTTGTAGTAAAAAAAGTTGGAGAAACATTATAGTTCAGTGTTTCCAGCCTCCCCCACCTTGGAACAGGCAGACCTCACTTAATTCACCCACCCTGAAGCAAGTCCAGGAGTTTCCTGCCCCAAGGAACCTGGCCCCCCTAAATCTTCTCGGCCTCCCTCATCCGCGCCCTTCCTCAGATGGTGTGGGCATCCTCCAACCGGCTGGGCTGTGCCATCCACACCTGTGGCAGCATCAGCGTCGGGGGCAGCACTTGGCACCAGGCGGCGTACTTGGTCTGCAACTACGCTATTAAGTAAGTGCAGCGTTGGGACAGAGCGGGCTCTGGGGCAGGAATGTGGGTCCCGACGTGGAGCGGGCAGAATTTAAAGAAAAGGAGGACACACGGGACACCCTGCCTCCCTCCATTCTCAGTACCCTCAGTGCCATACATTTTGGTAGTTTTAGAGTCCATTAATGATCCTTTTTCTTTACCCAAGTTTCGGAATCGATTGGGAGACAGAGGACTGAGGCAGGTGGACAGGCAGTCTCACTGATGAAGTCAGTAGTGGAGAGTGTGGCTCAGATCTGCCAGCCAAGCGCGCTTGCAAATAGCTCACTGCTGAATTAGACCTGCACACCCACTGACAGGCAGCCCCGGGCACCCACAGCCTCGTCCTGCAAGAGCAGTGCCAGCCCCGCTAACTCACCCCACGAAACAGAGCCACCAAGAACACACGTGCCCGGCCAGCTGGCAGGGCCCAGAGGAAAGGAAGGGTAGAATGAGCATGTTCGGCTGCTCAGACTCGCCAGTCAGCCTGGTGGGAGAGAGGTCACGAGTGGTCTCCGTGCCCTGGAGACACGGAGAAAGGGAAATGGAACTTTCTATCCAATGTACAGTGCGCAGACTTGCAAACATCACAGAGTCTCAGAGACAGAAACAAGAACAAATTCTTAATAAACACGATATTTAGAATTTAAAAATTATGTAATGAGAGCCAACTTTTGCTCTCACGCAGCCCTTGGTCGTTTAAAAATGTCAATACTCTTACCTTATTATCTCATTGAAGAGATGAAAGAGAAGGAAGGAGGGAGGGACACTGGAAAGATGATTTCCCTTTTGACAGATTAGGAAATTGAGGATCAGAGAGGTTACCAGCAGTCACGAAGCCAGTAAGTAGCAGAGCTGTTTGAAACACAAGCCTTTTGATTCCAAGTCCCACGTTTTGTCTACGATCCTGATGCTCTGGAAGTCGCTGGTAACCTGGACACAAACTCTCTAGCCATTTAGTTTTTAGATGGTAATGTCTATTGACAATATATACTGTAGCCCAGCTTTATTGGACAAGGAAAAATGAGACAACCAAATTCCAATGCTTATGGAACTGTTCCAATTTATTTGCTGATATATCAAATTTTTGCCACTTGAGTATTAATAGTTGCTAGGATTTTTAGACCTTGAAGTCAAGATAGTCAGGGTTTGAATTGTAACTTAACTTCTCTGTGACTGTTTCTTCATCTGTAGAATGGATGCATAGTCTCCTCATAGAATTGTTGAGAGAATCAAGTGAGCTGACCCAGGAAACGCCCCCAGGCTCATGAGAAATTCAGAATTTGTGTGGTTCTTATTGTCATTACCAGCCCCGGGTTTGATTCCCAGCTCTCCCAGGTGCACAGGGAGGACTTTGGATGAGCCATTTGGTCTCTGCAGCTTCCTCTTTGTAAATAGAGCTAACAGGACCCGGTTCTCACGGGCTCATAGTACATCGTTGCCCATGGCACGTGGTGAATAAATGGCGGCCACGGTTATGACTAGGTTACACACTCTTTGAGGCTGGGAAATAGACCTGATTCATTTCTGTATCTTTTCACTGCAAGGATGCCAACCCATTGTTTCTTTCAAGCAGTAGAACATTTTTCCAAGTGGTTAAATTAAACAAAAAAGAACTACTCTGATTCCATCACCCTTGACGTCTCCACCAACCCCTCCCCCTGCCCTCAAATTTCCGAGAGGCCTTTAGAAAGCTACACTCAGATTTGGCACAAGTCCCGATGCCTGACAGATGCTCTGGAAGGATGAATGAATGCGTTCCATATGAAACCAGAAGTACGTACTTTTCTAAGCACTTTGGCTGACTTTACTCATAGTCATTCAATAACCACTTTTGAAGAAAAAAAGATTCCATTTCTGCCCACGAAGAATGTTCATTTAAAGCGTGGGAAAGTAAGGCACTAGGTCTTGCTAAGATAATTCACACTATAGGCCAACAGCGAGATTATTAGACAGCCACACTCAAGAAAGAGCTGGGGGAGGGATTTGGGGCCTTGAGAGGAGGAGGAGGGTGGAAAGGAGAAACCTGTGGGTTGGGATGGAGCAGAGAGTTTTGGGGGGATGAGGTGTGTGAGCTGGACCACAGGCGGCTGGAGCAGTCTGGAGAGTGGCAGATGTGGTTCCGTAAACCAGCGGTTGGCAAGCTATACCGCCTGTGGCCGAAATCTGGCCTGTTGCCTCTTTTTGTACATAAAGTTTTACTGAAACACAGCAAAGGCATTCATTTACATATTATCAGTGGCCATTTCCATGTGATAGGGACATCTGGCCTGAAAGCCTAAAATATTTACTATCTGGCCTTTCAAGAAAAAAATACTGCCAACTCCTGCATAGGTGATGAGGAGCCACTGAAAGTTCTTGAACAGGAGAAGGTGGTGTTCTGTGTCTCTTTGTTTTTTTAAACAGCCTTATTGAGATATAATTCACATACCATACAACTCACCCATTGGAAGTATAAAATACATTACATTATTACTTTTTAAAATTGTGGTAAAACATATAACATAAAATTTGCCATTTTAAGCATTTTTTAAGTGTACATCCCTGCGGTGTTAATTACATCCACAATGTTGCGTGATCATCACCACTATTTCCAAAGCCTTTTCATCACCCCAACGAGAAAGTCTGCAACCCTTAAGCAATGGCTCCCTAGTCCCCCTCCTCTCGATGGCCGTGGTCCTTTGAAAGCATCAACTCAGGAGCGGGTAGGATGGATTTGGGATGAGGCCATTGGAGAAATAAATGTACCGCGGTGGCCATGATGAGGCTTCACGGACATGTCCCACCGTGACTGAATTATACTCATCATCTAGTTATTCCCGCCCTCCTTTGCACTGCACTCTTATAAGTTACAAAATAGCTTCGTTTAACTTTTACAGACACCAGTCCATTTATTTATACTATTCAGAGGATAAAATAAAGGCTCAAGAAATGAGGTGGTTTATTCTGTCACCAGTTGGCAGGTGGCAGAACCTAGGAACAGGCTCAGAACTTAGGTCTGTCTGAGTCGGGGTGAGGGGTGGTAGAAAGAATAAAAGAATTGACACTTACTGGGGAGTCACTTATTTGCCAGGCATGGTACCAGGAGCACGCACACGCAGCTCCATTATTTCGTCTCCACTGCATCTCCTGCCGGAGGGAAGTCTTCTCTCAGTTTCACAGATGAAGACACCAAGGCTTGCAGAGGTGACTTGCCCAAGGTCGCACTGCCAGTCAGGGGCGGTGCTGAGATTTGGAAACGTGTGTGAAGGTTGTTCACGGAACTCTCCTCCGCCCTCTGACCCCATCTCCCTGGGACCTTTTTCCTTCCAGGGGCAACTGGATCGGCGAGGCACCATACAGGATGGGGAGGCCGTGTTCCGCCTGCCCCCCGAGTTACCAAGGCAGCTGCAGCAGCAACATGTGCTTCTCTGGGCTCAGATCCAACCAGCTCCTGTGGTTCTGAGTCTTCCCAGGGCTCCGCGGGCCTCTGGGCGGGCCTGACCCTCAAAGGGTCCTCCCTAAAGATCAGGTCAAGGAATAGTTCTTTTTTTAGACATGAATTGATATCCTTCCATTGATCTGAATTTTTTTTCTTGATAAATGTCTAGCATGTGCCAGAAGAAAATGACCTCCTTGCCTTCCTTCTTTCCTCAGCTGCGTCTGCCTTTTCTCTGGCCTCCAGGAAAGAGTCCTGCATCTTTAATTGACTCGGTTCTCAGAGAGCCAGGGCTAGAAGGAGCAATGGCAACAGTTTTGTGATGCTTAGGCGTCAAACTCACAAGTCTTTGTCCATCCAGTAAAAGGTACCTACTAAATAACCTTTAGCCCGAAACCCTCCCTCATTCACCCTAGTAGTCAATCAGCTTCTGGGCAGCCTTGGAAGCTCTGTGGTCCCCTCCTTGAGCTGGGAACACTTCAGGTCTGAGCTTTTAAAAACATATTTGAAATTAGCTTGTGGACACCCCCTCCTATTTCCTATTACCAGATCCACCACAGGGTCCAGGACCCGCCCCCCCACCTCCCTTTCACAGATGGGTCCATTGAGGCTCCGTGAAGGGGTGTCCCTTACTGAGAGTGGCACAGCTTGTCTGAGAAGGCACCCAGGTGGGAGCTCAGGCTCTGACATCTTTTTCAGACACCTCTCTGAGCGCTCAGGGCTGAGAGGCCAAAACCGAAGTGGGCCTGAGGGAACGCTGTCTTCCTGGGCCTGTCTTCATCAGCTTTCAATCACCCTTTCCGCTTCTGTTAGGTCTCTCCCTTTCATCTACCGGCCAGCTCTGTCCCCACTAGTGCTCCTTGTTCCCCTGGTAGGATCTCACTCTCATTCCTATTAACCATTTCCCCTCTCCCCACCCCACCCCACCCAGATACCATTAACACACAAAAGCTCTTTTGTCCCCAGAGATAGTAAAAGTTCTCCCTCAGACCTTGCCCTCCAGCTGGGGCTCACACCCTGCCTGGCTGGAGAGAGCTTCAAAGAGCAGGATGGAAACAGGCCCCTCTCCCCAGGGTTCCTGTGTTTTCCCAGGAGGAGTGAATTGTCTTCTCCTTTGGTCTTTCCCACATCGGCCACCACCCTCACCCCCAATAAAGTGCTCTGAGATCAGATGCTGCGGCTGTTTCTGGAGCCTCCCTCTCTCAGCTCCCAGGAGAGTCCAGAGGAGAGAAGGGAGTTAAGCAAGGGGGAACGGGAGCTTAGGAGGAAGACCAGGGGAGGGGGCAAACGGCCGGACCGCCCCTGCTCTGCTCCGCTCCAGGCACACCATCCAGATCAGGGCGTGTGTACCTGTGTACATATCTTTAACTCTATTTTGCAGATAAGGAAAACGAGGCTTAGATTGGAAATGAGTTAAGTAAGAGAAACAAGGACACTGTTGTTTGTTCACTATTCTCAGATTTTATCCTTCCTACTTTCTTTGCAGGCGGGGTATTAAAATATTCTTTCATTTATAGTACAATGGTGATAATCAATGTTAGGTATTAAAGAAAACTATTAATGTCCTTATATTGGGGGGGGGCCTTGCCAACACTATGTCAATTTCCCAGACGTTCTGAAAATTTAAGTGGCGTGTAGCCCCCTGAATTAAATAGTGTATGTGAGGTCACGTAGCTAATAAAGAGCAGACATGGGATGCAGCTTCCTCTGACCCTACATCTTTGATTTCCCACCTTGCCTTCCTGTGTCCTGAGTACTAAGATAAGGAGAATAACAACTCCTGGCACTTATGAACTGTTTAGGATGCCTGTAATCCCATGGCACTGTCGCAGCTATCTTAAGTGATAG
The DNA here is from genome assembly GCA_004026765.1 of Micronycteris hirsuta. NCBI lineage: Eukaryota > Metazoa > Chordata > Mammalia > Chiroptera > Phyllostomidae > Micronycteris > Micronycteris hirsuta. Next base: position 5,838 of record PVJI01001664.1, read on the forward strand.
GTACTGTTCCTATCCCCATTTTACAGATGTAAACACTGAGGCCGAAGAAACTGGATTTCAATCTGCTCTGTAAGACTCGAAAGCCCCGTGTCTTAACCTGCTCACTCTTCCGCCTTTCACCTTAGAAGGAAGAAGCGCAGAGATCGGACACAGGCGGAGACAATTAAGCAAAGAGTGCCATTGTAGAGTGGGAATTCCACATGACCTCCTGGGTTGTCCATTTCTGATACTGGCTTTGAGCACAGCCCGTCCAAAAGGGAAATGAGCAAGGTGGGCCTGCCTCGGACACGCAGCCCTGGGGGCGGAGGCTCGCCCCCGCCCCCCCCCTGGGGTGAAGGGAGTTGCACTTAGTATTCTTGCTTGTTAAGTTCCGTTCCAACTTTCAAACCTCTGTATTATTTTATACTTTTTGAAGACTTTCATTCCCCAAACTCATTTGACTACTCATTTGTCCATACATTTACCAGCCAAGAGGGTTAAGAGCATAGACCCTGGAGCCAGACTGCCCAGGTACAAGTTTAACTTAGCGGCTGGGTGTGCTTGGGGTAAGTTACTTTGAGCTCTCAGTCTGGTCTGCAGATGAACAAACACACTGATAGTCCAAGCCCCCGAAGTCATTCAAACCATTAAATGAACGAATACACAGCAACCATTTAGAACAGTGCCTTGCACATAGTAGGTGCTATAAAATTATCGATTCTGAGCACAGTGATCGTTAATATGGATCGGGGTGGTCCAACTATGACCCACAAGCCAAATCAAGCTCTCTGCCTGTTTTTGTAAGTAAAGTTTTATTGGAATACAGCCATACTCATTTGTTTGTATACGTTCTATGGCTGCTTTCAGGTTTCCACAGCAGATATAAGTAGTTGCAAAAGACTGTATATCTCACAAAGCCTAAAATATTTCCTAACTGGCCCTTTACAGAAAAGTTTGTCAACCCCTGAGACCTGCCGTGTTCTTCTATTCCTGCAGCTTACACTTTTAGAGGGACAGTTAAGCATTAGACAGAAGGTGAATACAAATGCGTCACTATAATGGAAGGAATTGCTGCCGGGAGAACAGGGAATTGTAAGACCACATTCTAAACTAGAATGGGCAGTCATGGGGCTGCCTGCAGAGAGACGTTTTTTGATGAGGAAGAGAAGCTGGTCAGGCTCTGAAGGCGGCGGTGACAAAGTGGACGCAAAGCCGAGGGAGAGAGCACCTGGCAGTATAAGGGGCTAGCAAAGGCCTGCTGGGTGTTGGGGGACAGGGACTGAGATGACCCTGGGGAGGGGGGCAGGGCCCAGATCATGACCAATCTTGGGGTTTCACTTGAGGACAATGGGGCGGCACAACAAGATTCTAACAGTGGGATGGCATGTCAGATTTGCCTTTAAAAACATAATTCTGGCTACATTAAATGGGAAAAAACGTTGGTGAGTATAAGAGTAGATGCCGGGGCCTGGGGGGTAAAGGCCATTTTGGGAACCCAGGTGAGAAATGAAGATGGCTTGATCCAAGACAGTGGCATTGGAAACAGAGAGAAGTAGATGTGTTTCTGAGATGTTTAGGAAGTGGAATTCCAGGGGACTTGGTAATGGTTGGGCATAAAGGAATCAGAGTCGACGAGAGCACCCTTTATCAGGTGTGGAACGTGGGGTGGGGGGTTTTGGTGGAGGCAGAGAGCGAGAGTGCAGTCAGAGGCACATTATGTTTGAAATGTCTGTGCGACGTCAAAGTGGAGATACCTAGGAGGTAGCTGGATATATGAACCTGGACTCCAGAGGGAAGTTTGGGTTGAAGATACACCATAGGGGGTCACAGGGATAAGGTCTAGGTGTAGTCATAGAAGCCATGGGAACAAATGTGATTATGGAAAGAGAGATAATAGATTAAGAAAAAAAAGTGAATCTAGAACTAGGCCCCAAGTAACTCTAGTATTTAAGGATGAAGCATGAACTATCAAGAGACAAAGAAATAAAAAATTGTCAAGAAGACAGAAACCCCAGAAGACTGTTGTAGAATGGATGCTGAGGGAAGAGGTTATTAAAAGGAAGAGGAGTGAACTGTCCAGCCTTGCCTGGGGACCAGCGAAGTGTCCACTGAACGTTCAGCCATGGAATCGTTCTAACTCGCCAGTGAGGACTGCGTGCTGGGTCTGGAGGAAGGCGGACATAGTGCTGTAGGTGGGGCAACTAGAGAGAGCTAACACAAATGTCTACTTTAAAAGTTCAGCAGAAAGGAAGGACAGAGCAGAGGTAGCAGCTGAGATGGGGAAGGACGTTCTTGAGGGAATCTTTTACATTAAAAGAAATATTATAGCATATTTAAATATTGGTAGGATTCTGCTTCTAAAAATTTGTCCCACAGATCCACTCCCCCCAGGTGGATCAAGACACGTGGATGAAGACACTATTTGTAGTGACAAAGGCACCTAAATGTCCAGCAGTGGGACACAAGTACAGTCACTTGTGGGATGTTCACGCGAGGGAACACCGCACAGCCGCTGCACAGAATGAGGTAGGTGTGCCGGATGGACGTGGCCCCTAGATGCTAAGCGGGGGAGCCAGCGGCAGAAGGGAGGGTCTAATGTGTCCCCCTGTGTTTATATGCATTTACATTTGTGTGTATGTCTTAGTCAGCTCAAGCTGCTCTAACAAAACACCATCGCCCGAGTGGCTTAATCAGTGGGAATTATCTTTTCATGGTTCTGGAGGCTGGCCATCGGAGCTCGGGGTGTCGGTGCCGTGGGTGCTGTGAGAGCTCTCTTCTTTGCCTTGCAGACAGCTGCCTTCTCACTACGGCAGAGAGAGAGCTTCCTCGAGTTTCTTCTTATACGTACGCTAATCCTGTGGGTTTGGGCCTCCACCCTTATGACCTCATTTACTCTTAATTACTTCCGTAAAGGGCCTGGCTTCAAATACAAACTGGGGGTTAGGACTTCAACATATGGATTTTGGGAGGAGATGGTTCAGTCCATGGCTGTATGTTCACTGTCATGTGTGCATGTGTGTGTGTGTGTGTGTGTGTGTGTGTGTGTAATGTCTGGCAGTATATACAAGAATTTGTTTAAAGTGCAATAGAGCGAGATGTGGGACTAAGGTAAGAGGAAGATTTATTTTTCATTATGTGCTGTTTGTACAATTTTCATTTTTAGCATGTGCATGCATTACTTTTTTCATTCATAAAACTAGTGTAAAACAAACAAGAGCGAAAGAAAAGATCACATCGCGCAGTTACAATTAAAAGGACTGACCGCAAGAAGCAGGACCAGGGTAGGGAAACAGGGGCTCTCGTGCCCTGCCGGCAGGAATGCAAAACAGTACGGCCGCTTGGGACAGTAGTTTGGGAGTAGCTTCCACATTACACGTATACACACTATGTCAACCGGCGATGCCTTTTCTAGATATTTTTAAAATTTGTGTTATTTATTGATTTTAGAAAGAGTGAGGAAAGGGGACAGAGAGGGAAGGAGGGAGAGCGAGAAACATTGATTTGTTGTTTCACTTATTTATGCATTCATTGGTTGATCGTTGTGTGTGCCCTGACCAGAGATTGAACCCCCAACCTTGGCATATTGGGATGATGGTTTAACCAACTGCGCTACCTGGCCAGGGCCCCTTTCCTTGAAATTTAACCAAGAGAAACGAAACATGTGTCTACACAAAGACTTGTCCGTGAATGTACATAGCTGCTTAATCCCTAATAGCTCCAAGCGGAAGACAACCTCGTTGTCCATCACCAGGTGAGGAGCAAACAAACTGGTACATCCATTCAGTGGACTCGCCTTAGCAAGAAGGAAGGACGTGGTTGAGATGAATCTCACAAACATGCTGAATAAAAGAAGTCAGACACAAAAGAGTACATGCTGTCTGATTCCATTTCTACGACATTCTAGAAAATACTAATCTAATCTAGAGCGACAGAAAGCAGATCAGCACTTGCCTGGAGTGGGAGGTGCCTGGGGGATTGATTGTGGAGGAATAAAGCCAACTTTAATGGTGTCTACGTTTGCCAAAACTCATAACACTGTATGTAAATCGTACCTCAATAAAGTTGATTTTAAAAGTCTGAAGAGGGAGAGGTTGAATAGATGGGAGAAATCACAGTGGTCACATTGGGCACCTGAGCAGCGGGAAAGGTGGGGTGCAGACCCATGTGGATCTGGACAAAAGGAGGGGAGCCAAGTGCAAATGCAGGTGGCCTTTTGTGGGGAGCTGTGGCAGGTCAGCATGTCAGGCTTCTATTTTCTATGTGAAGAAGGTAAAGACTCATCCTGCTGAGGATGAGAATGGACAAGGTTGGAGGAGAGAAAAGATCTGACCCCGAGGCAGAGAATGGAAGAGCAACGAGAAGACACAGCAGAAGCTCTGCACCATGTGGAAGTCGGTGATCGTGAATCTATGGCAGTTCCCATCTGTCCTCTAAGTGGTTTTGTTTCCTTAGCAGTGACTGGCTGCCGACAGGCAGGCATGATAAAGCACGGCCCTTCAGTTCATCCAGGATTGTGTTTTTGTCAGGTGGTTGGCAAGTAAGGAACTGAGAGAGAAGTGAGATAGGACCCAAGATAAAGAAGACAGGAAGGTGAGACAGGTAGGGAGGAAATGGTAGGAGACCAGAAACTACCACAGTGTCCAGGGACCAGCGGTCCCTGTGAGAAGGTTGAGCAAGCACCCTGAAAAAAAAAAACAGACTGAGCGGAGAGGAATATATCCATGAGCTACTTTAGAAGTGGAGCGCTGCCTGAGGTGACTGTCACCATAGGGAATGACTGACATGATTTACCAAAAGCTGTGCAACAAGACAATGGTGGAGCCAGGTGTTCCACCTCTTCTGGGTCCCGAGTTTTACAGCTTCTCATTGGACTTCTCCATTGTCATCAAGTGACAAAGACCTTGATTTCAGTGACCCAACATTGGGGCCATAGAAATGGGACTGTTCCCCAAAAGCCAGGTAGCAGGTGTCTAGTATGCAAGAGGGCTAAAATGCAGGACGGCTCTGCTTTCAGAGACCAGGATTTCAGCAGGCTGCCGCAGTAGGTTACCCTTCAAAGGGGAATGGAAGGAGACCAATGGACCAGTGGAGGGGGTGGGCAGAATGTCTTCGGTCGGGGGGCCTGGACTCAGACCTGGGTTTCTCCACCCCTGAAAGCATGCATCAGTTTACAATCGTATCTTTAATATAATCTGATGATATCATGGCCATCTTCTCCATCAGCCCATAAGTCCCATGGGTGCAGGGATGATGTCTACTTTGCTCATTTCTATACCACTGGAATCTAACACAGAGCTTAGTATACAGTGGGTGCTCAATAACTATATGTTAGCTGAAGGAGAATTCTAATTCCAACCCTTCTGTGTACTAACTGTGAGACCCCAAGCAAGCAACCTCTCTGTGCTTCAATTTCCTCATCAAGGTTTAATTTAATGGGCAATGCCTGTTTGCATCTCCTAGCATCTAGCAGGCGCTTAGCACGTAAAATCCTCCACCCTCCACCTTTTCTCTGTTCCTCCTCCCTCCCACCTCCTGCCACACCCATTCTGGGAGTCATAAAGCCCAACCCAGGCTGGACTCTCACCTTCCCATCCCTCCTGGCCGCTCACTTTCCTCAAGCTGAGGGTGGGGGAGCTGGTGTTCCCTACTTCTGGCTTCAAGTGTCCCCAACCCCAGAGTGCAGGACTGGGGCCCACATGGACCCCGGGTCTTGCCAGGTAGCCATTGTCATGGTAACAGTGACAGTCCCCAGCCGCAGGTTCCCTAAGTGACTGGTTACTCTTTAACGTATCCACCCACCTTGGGTGATTAGAAGAATCAATAAGATAACCGGGCGGTGGCAGCTGGCTGCGCTCCTGCCTTCCTGGTGGACTGACTCCCACTGCTGCTGAGTGCGGGGCCCCAGCTCCTCCATGCCCCCAGGTCTTTGGCTGGGTGGGCTCGGCCATGGTCAGTGTGAACACGCCCCTCGGGGCTCCAGTGGAGGGTCCCTATGGTGAGTGGGGCAGTGGTTGGGACTGGGGGAGGACTGAACAGGGCGGGACCACGTTCAAGTTTGGGAAACCGCGGGACGCCCTCCTGTGTGTTTTGGAAGGGGCCAAAGACCCTCTAAGGGCTCCTTTAGAATGGCAGGAAGCCCAGAGGAGGCATGTGACTTACTTTGCTAAGCTTCTAAACAGGGGAATGGTGGATTTGGTACGGGAAGTGCTGGGAGGGGCTGGGCTTGTTTCCTGCCCAGAGAGACCACTTTCCTGAGTATGCATCCCAGGATTCTCCCAAAATTTCTCAGGGGCTGGGGCAGGAGGCATCACCCCCACTTGCCTCAAGGACAAACTAAAGCCCACAGAGGCCTTGCTGGGCACGGTTGTTGCGCTGAGTCAGGTCTGGGTGGGATAGGACCCAGGAGGAGAGGTGGCCGGCCCCTCCAATGAGGGCGTCAGCTCTGGATAATGTAGCGAGGGGAAGTGGTACAGAGCAACGCACAGCGTGCGGCATTGGAAAACGAGAACGATCTCCTGCTAGTGTGTGCAGCTAAGGTGCAAAGTTAGGGAGGTATATGTTACTGACGGGAAGAGGCCTGGGCTCTTCTGCTCTGTGGGATTCCAGAGCTGGCAGTGACGTGAATGCCGGACAGGAGAGGACGGGTAAATAGAGCGTGATGAATCTTTAGGATGGAATGCTATCCCATTGTTGGAAAATAATGCAGATCTGTGTGTGGACAGGGAAGGACCTCCAAATTCCGTTCAGTGGAAAAGTAAGTTGAAGAACTGTGTCTAGCATGTAACATTGCTGATAACAAAACGGATGCGTGCCCATGTATGTACACACATTTATATTTGCGTAGAAAATTGGTGGAAGGGCCCAAAGAGCCGGGGAAGAGAGTTTTGTTTCTGAGGAGGGAGGTTCAAGAGAATGTCTGTTTTACTTTTTTTTGCACATTTGGATTTTTAAAAATTAAGTGCTTTTTAGCAACCTACTTAAATCACACCTGTGCACAGAGCTTGGCCTCTGAAATTGGTAGATCTCAGTTGTAGTTCTGTGACTTTAGATAAATTATTCAACATTTCTGTGCCGTGGTTGCCTTATTTCTGAAGCTGAGATAGAGTGCCTTAGGGTCTTCCTGGATAACTAAAGGAAAGCAAAGGTGTAAGTCCTTGGCACCACACACACACTCACGGTAAGGACTCAATAAGTATTCCTTAATGTCATCAATAGCTGAGGACAGACAGCCTCAAGGAATCAGGGGCTGGTCTCCCAACAGGTCCAGGAGATCTTTCTTTGATCTACCATCAAGCAGGAGTCTGTGATGCAGTAGAATTTGCAAAAGCTGAAGAATCCAAAACAGCTTTCAGGTCTATCCCTCACACCAGCTGTGTGTCCTTGGGCAAATCACTTCCCCTCTCTGAATCTATTTCCTCATCTGTAAAATGGAGAGAACAACAGAGCCTATCTCTCAGAGGGTGGTGCGATTGGAGATTGCATAGCTAGAGGGCTGGGCATGCCTCAGGAGCTTCATAGGACGTTAAAACACAGTTGCAAGACTTGGTTAACCCTGCGGCCAGAGGAAGACTCATTGTCTCCCAAAGGGGCCAGTGAGTTTCTGGAGGAGAGTCCCGGTCCACAAGCCCAGGCTAGGGGCGAACAGCAGGCCCCATAAAGCTCCCTCCAAAGGATAATATAGTAATAATAGACTTGGCAGCCTCTCACCATGTCCACTACTGACCGTGTCCAGGTCTGTCTACTCTGTAGGATGTCCACTCGTGTCTCTTTATCCTAGCCTCCGTGCAGCGCTCACCACACAGCAAGTGTTCAGCACACATTGGTTGGATGATTGGATGGATGGATGGATGTTCCATGTCTATTACTTTATTTATTCTCATAATAGTGTACATATATACGCACATACGGTTTTGTTATCAGAAATGTCACATGCTATACACAGTTCTTCGCAGACTTTTCCATCAGATGCTTATAGCGTACCTCCTCATGAGCTGTGCCAACCAAAAACATCTCCAGACGTTTCCAAATGTGCCCTGGGTGCATGTCACACTACTGTGTTGTAAGGAAGCAGGAATGGCTGCTGGGCAGTGCCTGCCACAATGTGCTGTGACTCCTGTGTTGTAGTGTTGGCTTTGGGTGCCAGGATATAGCCCAATGCCAAGTTTGGGGCTGCTCTTAGCAACTGGGAGGCTAAGATGCTGTGGTGTGCATATCCATGTGCTGTCCTGACTCCTGGCTTTGTTATTTTCCTACACTCGTTTTCTTCAACAAGCTTCCCTCAATTACATATTTTGGCACTTTGGGAATTTGCCATTTTTGTAAGTATCTCAAATCTCCTTGAGGGCAAGGTCTGTATTTGTCTCATTCTTCTTGTTATAGTCCAGGCTCCCACAGGTCTTGGCCCCATGCAGACTTTGATGGAGCTTACATTATTTAGTGAATGAATGAATGAATGAATGAATGGGAAGATGGATGAATGAATGAATACATGGGTGGTTAGATAGGTAGATGGTTTGACAAATAGATGTAATATGTTGGTGCATGGATGGATGAATGGGACCAATGAATTAATGGTAATTGAAAAGATGGGTAGGTGAGTAGATGGGCAGATGCAATAATGAATAGATGTGATGGGTGAATGGGTGGGTCTGGTGGATGGATAGTTAGATAGATGGATGCATGGATACGTACCTGGATGGGATGGATGGAGAGAGCATGTGTGGACATGATAAGTGGATGACTAAGTACCTGGATAGGTGGGTGGATGGATGGACAGATGAATGGGTGGTTACATGGATGGATGCACAGATGAGAAGGGTTGGGCTGGGCTGAGATAGCAGTACCTGTAAGTGCTCAGAGCAGGACAGACCCCTGACCCCTGGGGAAGAGGACTGATATTTAAGCTGAAACCTGAAGGTTTAGCAGGACTCAGCCAGAAGAAGAGGAGGAACAGCGTCCGCAGAGACCTAGAGCCTGGCATCAACTGCCCTGATTTTACTTACATTTGACTGCGACTAATTCCACCCTTATTAAAAGTATCTTGCAACTTTTCTGATTGTTTTAGGAATGGTTTATCTTACTCCTAATAAGATTATGAGATGCTTAAATGCAGGAACTATGCCTTCCATTTCTTCTGTCTCACATGCCTCCAGCATAAGGTGGGCCTGTGAAGAAGTAGGAATGTTTTTCCATTTAACCCCCTTCTATGTACAGAGCAGGATGCTGGCTACTCTATGTTTTCTCTATTTAGTCTTTGCAATGACCTGTCCAGGTGGAAAGTATCATCCCCATTTCATAGCCAGGTCATTGAGACACAGAGTTATGAAGTAAGTTTCCCCGCATCACGCAGCAGATGAGTGACGAAAATCTATTCTGATACCAAATCCTCATTCTCTTACCTATACTGTTCCCTCCTACAGTAGCCTCTGAAGGGCTGTACGTAACAGCAAGGTTAGCAGCTCGGACTCTGGCGTCAGACTGCATGGGCTCAAATTGCCATCTGCTAGCCGTGTGGCTTTGGGTAAAGTAATTTCTGTCTCTCGATTGCTTCATCTGTCTAATGGGCTGATAATAATATCATCCACTTCATAGGGTTGTGAAAATTAAATGAGGTTAATATCTGTAAAGTGCTAAGTGTCTGGCACATAGAAAGTGTTGTGTACAGTTTAATTATTGTCATTGCTATTGTACCTGCTGTGTGAAAGAGACTGAACGCTTATGATGTACTAGGCATTATTTAACTGTGTGGAGCAAATAGAATGAGGGACATGTAACTGGTAACAGGATGCAACCGGCTAGCTGGAGAGTCAGGCTGAAGCTTGGTTCCAAGCCTCCCGACGCCTGCAGGTGCCTGGGGTCTGGTCATGGGGCCTGGTCCATGATCTGGGCCTGTGAGGGGCAAATGAGAGGCATGGGGATGGAGGGGACAGCCTGCGCTGGCCACAGACCCGGGAAACGGCTCTGGCCCCAGGTGGCTGTTCGTGGCCTCACTCTAGTCTCTCTCCTGCTGGCTCTCTGCCTCCTCTTCTGAGAAACAGAGGCCGGTTCCCGGTTCAGTAGGCATCATCGCACAGCGTTCGGTGGGAGCATCGCACAGGGTTCAGTGGGAGTCAGGAAAGATGCTTCGACCAGAGCAGCTCCATTCTGACTGCTGACTGAAACATTTAATGAAAGGATCCATGGTTCGAAAATGCTCGGAGGACCAGGGGACCAGACCAGTGTGTTTCAGACTGCCATCTTGACCCATTAACGGGTCACATGATTTATTAGGTTGTATTATTTAGAGCCATACTAGCTGATGTAATGAGCAAACCCAAAATGTAAATTATAAGTTTATTTACCTCTGTCACATGGTCACCCAGGATCCCAGAAGTGACCCTGGCCCAGAGTGACATTTATCACTTCTACTCACTTCTGTTGGTGAGAACTTGTCACATGGCCTGGGCCAAGTGCAGAGGATCCTGGGATATGTCCCTGGCAGGCATCTGTTTCCAGGACTAGCTCTAAATTATGGAACGGGAGCACGAATTTGTTGCTATACAGTTGACCACTTCTGCCACAAAGTCATGTACATGCACGCATGCACATACACGCAGTCAAATATGTATAACAGATGTGAATACACAATTTTTACAACAAATATTTTAATTAAAAAGTGCATACAGAGATACGTGGATAGAGATAAAGCAAACGTGACAGAATGCTACCAGTCGGTGAGTCTGGTGAAGGGTGCATGAGGGCTCACTGTACCGTCCGTTCAGACTGCAGAGGTTTGACATTTTCCAAAGTGACATGTTAGGGAAAATGTCATTGTAATAAATAGTACAAAATAAGATATGCATAGAATAAGACTTCAATTTAGGTTCAAGAGTTTTGAACTATAAATTTAATATAGGAGTTGGCAAACTTTTTCTATAAAAGACCGGATAGTATATATTTTAGGCTTTGCAGGCCAGATGGGATCTCTGGCAACTACTCACCCCTGCTCTTGTAACACAAAAGCAGGCATACGTAATAAATAACTGAATGGGTGTGGCTGTGGTTCAATAAAACTTTATTTACAAAAACAGGCAGTGGGCCAGGTTTGGTCTGGAGGTTTTGGTTCGTTGACTCTTGCTTTAATATATCAAATATATTTTTTGAAGATTTTATTTATTTTATTTTTAGACAGTGGGGAAGGGAGATAGAAAGAGAGGGAGAGAAACATCAGTCTGTGGTTGCCTCTCACACACCCACTACTGGGGACCTAGCCCCCAACCGAGGCTTGTGTCCTGACTGGGAATCGAACCAGCGACCTTTTGGTTTGCAGGCTGGAGCTCAATCCACTGAGCCATACCAGCCAGGGTACAAATATTATTTTTTTAAAAAGCCTTTGAAGCACATGTATTTGGTTTGAGGCAGATATATTATTCCTATAGTGCAGGTCAACAGTATTCATAAGAAATTACGGATCAGTAGCATCCAAGCTGTTAGGGACCCAAATCTGTTAATGTTTCCTCACTGTGCTGGACAAAATAATTTCAGCACGTTTGCTGGTTCACATAATCAACCGATTTCTTTTATTTTCGTTCTTTGCCTCTTCTTTGCATAAAAAATATGCTCCTTAAAAGTATTTTTATTACAGTATAATGTTCATCAGAAAAGAGCATGGGTTATAAGTCAAAAATAGATTAATGTAATTTCACAAAGATGACCACATTTTAAAATGAAATAAAATAGAATAGAACGCATAGTTCACACCCTATAATAAGAATAAATTTTGCATGTGTGAGACTTTGTCGCATTTCAGGCCATTCGTGGGTGTGTGCTGGGGGTTGGGACAATAGCACAAACGTACGGGACCCTCACCATGGCCTTATGCGCATTAACTCTTTCTCTTCGCAATGGCCCTGGGAGTGGGTGCTGTTACCGTCCGCCCCATTTTACAGAGGACAAAATGGAGGCACAGATGTTGAGTCACTCGGCGAAAGCGAGCGACGTAGGCATTAAGGGACAATGCTGGGGTTCCAGCGTGGGGGGTGGGCTCCACGGTCTGCGTTCTTTCGACTCCCACTTCCGTTGTCGCTGAATATAAAGTGTGTGGTGTACAGTGTGTTACGTACTGAGGGTCATGATATAAATGAGTTAAAAGCCACTGGACAGAATTTTCCAAAGGTTGTTTATAGACCTAAAAATAGCATACTTGTCCTTTGGTGTACCCACAGGGTACAGGTGCCAATTTTAGGATGTACGTGGACAAACCCTTCTAAATCATATTGAATTTATTTTACTGTGTGTTAGAAAAATTTATGACTAGCATATTAAGGCATTGATATAAGATATTCTCTTAAAAATTCATGTCTTCAAAAGAAAGAAAAATATCAAGTAAATAATTACAGGTAAATAAAGTACAGGGAATAGGTAGATATGGTAAAATTCGTAAAGAGGTACATAAGTGCCTGGGGCTTTGGGGTCAGACATTGAACTTGGCATCAGAAGGCCCAGACACGGGTCCTGGCTCATTCACTTCCCAGCTCCGGTTTATTTGATCCCTTACACGGCTGTCACTGTGGGCGGGGCACTGTTCTAAACATTTCGTAACTTAGCTCCTTTAGCCTCACAACTGCCCGTTGAAGTGGGTGCTGTCAGCAAACCCATTTCTCTGAAGATGTAACAAAGGCTCTGAGAGGTTAAATAACCTACTCCAAACCATGAGAGGCAGAGGTAGGGTTCAAACAAACCCAAGTATTGTATTAATAAGGGCAATATTAACTGGTGTAACAAGCCACCCCCAAATGTGAGATAGAAGAGTTACCTCCCTCACACTTCTGTCCTTCCAGCCAAGATGAAAGGAGCACCTCTCATCTGGGCTGGAGACAGGGTTTTATTTTAGCCACCACACCCCACTGGGGTTGATAGTGGCAGTTCCGCTCACCTCTCAGGGTAGCTCTCCAGAGCACGGGATGGCTGCAAGAGTTTTCTGCAAACCGCCAACGGTTTCACTGAGTGTGAGGTGTCAGTATTATTGTTATCATGACCAATACCTACCTTACAGCGTTAGTGCGAAGATAAACTGAGATAACGCAGGAAAGGCCTTCCTTAGTTCCTGTACAGGTGACCGCAGCCATGAATCACAGTGATGACAGTGACATAGTTATGCAAATGAAAACAATGAATATTGACTTACCTCCAAATTGGGGAATGGTTTACAGGGTCTTCCCTATTAGCCAGTGAACATATTATAGCTGACTGGAAAATCAAGAAGTAGCAGCTTAACCATGATACCTAGAAATAAAGAGTGGGAAGATCCCTAGGGAAAATAGTTCCAAGTACTTGCCTCTGGGTGGCGGCCATCGGGCTCAGGAAAGAGTGGGCCAGCAACTACCGCTATAGAGTATCAGCTTGGTAGAAGTCTTTGATTATTTTTTTTTCCAATTGTGTGCCTATACAGCTTTGAAAAAATTTTTGAAAAAGATTTTAAATTAAAAAAGAAAAGGGAGGAATTGACTGTTATTTCAAACACTCTCAAGTGTACCGGAAAACAAGAGTCGTGGGATAGAAAACCAGAGGGAAAAAGCAGAGTTAAAGTTAGAGGAGAAATTCAGGATATAATCGTGTTTAAAATTCCTGCCGAACATCTCCCGAAAGCCTGTGTCACGCTGAACAGAAACCCCAAGCTCTTTCCCCTGACCAAACAGTCCCCCTGGGAACTCAGTCTGCCCCTCTGCTGGCCTCTCCCCTCTCTCTCCCTTTTGCTCACTCTACTTCAGCCCCACTATCCTTCAATCAAGCCAAGCACAGTCCTGCCCCAGGGCCTTTGTACTTACTATTCCCTCTGCCAAGAACACCCTTTCTCCCGATCTTTCCGTACCTGATTTCTTCTCATCGTTTGGATCTTAGCTCCAACTATGACCCAAACTATGGCCTTCCTTGACCACCCAGATCTCCGGCCGACCCACCTCCACCCATCACTGTCATCCTCTACAACAGGGGTGTCAAACGCATTTTCACCAGGGGCCACATCAGCCTCGCGGTTGCGTTCGAATGGCTGAATGTAGAGCTCCTTGCCCCCAGTTAAGGAGTAGTTACATTTGCACAGTCCTAACGTTACATTCCGCCCTTTGAAGGCAAGCACGAAGCTGCTGTGGCCCCCGGTGACAATGAGTTTGACACCCCTGCTCTGCAACACTGGAATCTGGTGCATTCCTTGATCTGCTTGTCGCTTGTCTCCTCCACTACAGTGTGAGTTCCACTGCAGCAGAGAATTTGGCTGTCATCTTCTCTGCTCTACCCTCAGCATGCAGAACAGTGCTTGGCACACAGTAGGCGCCCCATAAATATTTGCGGAATGAGCAAATACAGATGGGCAGAGCCGAATCAGTATGCTGAGTGGCTGAAAGGGCCAGTGGCGTGGGGAGGAAGCTGCAGCCTCTGCCTGGGCCCCGCCCTGGGTAAACACGCCTCCCTCTGCCCAGACAGCCACTGTTTGAGGACTGTCTGCCGTGGGACCGGCCAGGCCCAGGCCGCCACACCGCCAAGGCCCCAGATTCCCTGGGACACTCAGCGGAGGCAGCCACACCCCAGGGAGAGCTTGTGAAAGAACAGGTGAAAAAGTTATCCAAACAGGCGTGAGGAAGGGCCGAGAAGGCGGTGAGACAGAGCGAGCAGTTGGCCCTTCCTGGGCAGAGGCCAGAGGAGCTGGAGGGAGGCCCTGGTACACCCAGAAGGCACCTTCCCAGGCAGGGCCTGGCCTCTAGGCTGGACCTCCAGGATCCAGTTCTAGTCCTGGCTCTGGTCCTGACCCACAGAGGGGCATCAGGCACTTGTTACCTCTGGGCCTCAGTTTCCTCCCTGGAAGCCAATTCACAGGAATGGAACAATGGAGGAGAGGGGGTTAAAGGAAGGGCGGAGGTTCAGGACATTGCCCCCCCCCCGCCCAGGGTTCCTCAGTGTGGTGAGGTGAAGGGGGTGTGGCCAGAGAGGGGCATCTGGTGTCTTGTAATCAACCACAGACCGAGGTTCAGGCCCCACGGCATGGTCTCAGGCAATTTCCTCCGCCGGTCCTAGCCTGGGCTTCCCGTGTCCAAATCCGGCATCGTCACACACCACGTCTCCTTCATGGCAGCGCGCTCGGCACAGAGCCTGGCAGCTGCAAATTCTCAATGAGAGTAGTGGAACATCAGTGTTGGTTATTAGCAGATGTAGCAGAAGTGACCTAAAGAGCTAGTTCTTTGTCTTTGCTGTGAGTTGGGAACATATTTAACCACTCTGAACCTCAGTTTCCTCCTCTGTAAGAAGTGGTCAAGGTCTTAAAGGAGATCAGAGGTTGAGATCCAGCAGCCTACCCAGTTGTTTTTAAATAAAATTTGAATTGACTATTAACTTTAAAGAATCCCAACTGCCAGCTTCTTTCAAAAAGTTGGAAGGTCTAGCAAAGCTGATTCCCCATCCCTATGAGGCAAAAGTCCCCCGGAGCCAACTTGGACCTGGTGTGCTTTCTCTAATTTGCCACAGGCCCCACCGTTCCTTAGTATCCCTACACTGAAGGCACATTAATGAACAGGGCATTATGTTTACTGTGTTGTTTTTCTCACACTGAAGTGTGAGACATGCTTCTACCCCATCCACTTATTTCTGTTCCTGGACATTGGAGGGCACTTGAATGTGGAACCCTAAATTTAGATCCTAGATTTAGACCAAGGGCAAGCTCATTATTTGTGGGAGCAATCTATTTCCTAGATTTACTATTGTTTTAATGCAACTACTGGAACATTTAAAATTATATATGCCCTGGCCAGGTGGCTCAGTTGGTTGGAATGTCGTCCCATACACCCAAAGGTTGCAGGTTTGATCCTGGGTCACGGTGCATATGGAAGGCAGCTGATTGATGTTTCTCTCTCTCCCTTTTTCTTTCTCTAAAATCAATAATTATATCTTCGGGTGAAGATTAAAAGATATTTAAAAGTATGTATGTTCCTCATTCTATTTCTGTTGGACAGCGCTGCCCTAGTCCCTCGGATTCTACAGCAGTGGCCAAGTTCATTGCTAACGCACCCTACCTCCGTTTCCCATTCTGAATAGACCAGTCCGAGCCAAACCCCTTGGGCTGGTGTCCCTGGCTGGGTCTTTTCCCCACTCTATGTTTATCTCTTATGTCCCCATCCTGGTCGTCTCCCTGTCTGCCAAGAGGACCCAGGCTTCGGAACTCCAGATCTGTCTTCTGAAAATCTCCGCTTAGGAAATCTCACCTCCCAGCCCCCTTCTTGCAGCCATTGTATTTTCCTTATCAGGCATCCACATAGGACAATAGTCTATGTGAAACTTAAATACCTACCTATTCTTCCGTCTCCAACCTGCTGAATTTGCCCCAAGTCCAGTGATTTGGGGGGTGGAGTTGGGGTGGGGGAGGCAAGTTGTGGTTTTCCTAGGGACAAGGTGCGCTGAGTCAGGGGGAGGGACAAGGTCCATCTGTAGTACAGGAGCCGGTTGTTTTTGGAGGAGATCATGTCCACGGCTTTTCTGGGGAGAGGAGAGGATCCTGAAGGGTTTAGGGAGCCGGGAGGAAAAAGGATGGTGATGAAGACTGCCCTTCGAATGGGGAGGCTTTAGGTGGCCGTGGCTGAGAACTTGTGTGGCAGAGTCAGGACGACTTGGGTTAGAGTCACACAAGCCAAATGACCTTGCCCAGGTGACTTTGCCTCTGACCTCCTCTTCTGTAAAATAAGGGTAAGAGCAGACCCGGTCTAGCACAGTGCTTTGCACAGAAGTGCTCCCTCAACGCTGGCTATCACCCTACCTCTTGGAAAAGGGCCACAGTGGCATGCGGAGTGAATTTAAATTTTTATTTTGCTTCTGTGCATTTTTGTAATTCTTCTACCATGAACCTGCTTTTAGTCAAATAATAAAGAGTTGATTGAGAGAGGAGGAGTAAGTGGAAAAGTCATCCTACTTGTGGGCTCCAACATGGGACTTTTAGAGCTGGAAGCAGGTAGGAGGCCTTAGAGTCTGAACCTCACACACCCGTCTGCTATCCCAGTACGCTGAGGCTCCAGGAGGTGGGGTGACTGGGCCGAAGTCCTGGAGCACATGGCCAGAGCAAGCCAAAACTAGAATGGTGACTGAGAATCCTAAGGGAACTTGGAGGTCACTAGGTCAACCTTTCCCAAGGCGAGACCACTCAGACAAGAGGGATTCTGCTGTTAGACATTTGAAAAAATGCTGGATTACAGAGAGCTGTACAAATTTCATCACCAGAGAACTTCTCGGAGCCCTTAACACAGGACAGTGCCTTGGCCACAGCCGTTCATGATGGAGACCCCTGAAAAACATCAGCACCCACTTAAGCTCTCCCCGCCCCCAAGCAGAGAAATGCTAGACTTAGTAGATTGTTTTAAAAGAACTTAATAGATATGTTACCTAGTACAATTTTACTAATTATAGTACCAAATTGTCTGTTACTGGTATGTAGAAAGACAATACATTTTTTCCTTAATTTCTCCTTTTTTCAAAAGTAAAAAGTACTACAAACAGGCAGAAAGGTATAGAGAACACTGCTGTGAACACCGATGCGCCCGTCGCTCTGTTTCATCAACTCCTGCCGCAGGGCCGCACTTCCACTGGGCTCACGTTTCGTTTTAACGAGAAATGAGCGTTGAAGGGCCGTGCCCTGCCGGCCTCCTCCGCGGTGACCACCGTCAGCACCTGGTGCTCGTCACTTCCAGGCGTGTTTTCGTGCTCTCACTACACATGGCCACGCAAACACTGTGTAATGCTACTTTGTGTATCTGGAAATTTTATTCAAAGGGTGCGTCGTACGTGTCCTTCAGCGACTTCCTTGTATTCACTCATACTTTCTGGATCTTCCCCTGCTAATGATGTACAAGCAGCACTCGGTCACTTATTTAAAATGCGCATGACGATTCCAAGGGTATTTATTCTGGTTTTGACAATGGAGTTGGTGCCAGTTTTTCACTATTTTAAACAATGCTATGAAGAACATTGCTGTACTTGTGGGTGAGGGTTTCTCTAGAGAAGGTGTAGGAACTGAAGTTCTGGATCCCAGGAAAGGGGCGTCTGTGCTTTGGTGAGGTGTTGGTGAATGCTCACCGCCCACACTTCAGGCGTCTGGGAGGGACTCTGTTGTCATCCGTGCTTCCTCTGGGAGTCTGCTCGTTCCTATCCTTGGCCCACTTTCCGACTGCGCTATTTACCTTTTCTTATCAGTTTGAAGGAGTTATTTATTCTTGGTACAGATCCTTTTTCAGTTGCATTTGTGGAAAATACCTTTGATCAGTCAGTAGCTGTCTCTTCGCTCTTTAGAGAATCTTTTGTTATGCTGAAGTTTATAACTGCAATGTAGCAATTTCGGTTGAATAATAAAATAAAGGCCATTAAATTTAATAATCATTTCCATTATGGTTGGCACTTGTATCTCGCCTATAAAATCTTGCAGGGTCTGAGGTCATAAAACTATTATGCTAAATATTTCCTATCAAGTTTTATTTTTATTGTTCATTTTAGGTCTTTATTCCATAAGAATTGATTTTTGTGTATGTTATGAAATAGAGAGGCCATTCTATTTTCCTTCAGATGGAGAAATGATTGGCCCAGCACCATTTATTAGGTAGGGCTTCCTTTCTTGACTGATATGCAAAGCCAACTGCTTTTGTCTCCCATTTCCAAATATATGTAGATCTGTTTCTAGGCTCTCTGTACTGCCCCACTCACCTATCTCTAGTAGCCACATTAAAATATCTTTTTTAGCCCTGGCTGTGTAGCTCAGTTGGTTAGAGCATTGTCCCAATACGCCTAGGTTGTGGGTTTGATCCCTGGTCAGGGCACATAAAAGAAGCAACCAATGAATATATTAAATAAGTGAAACAAAAAATTAATATCTCTCTCAAATTAATTAAAAAAATTTTTAATTATACCTTGTTTTGTCGGTTTGGCAAAAAATATATTTTTGAGTGTGCCACAGAATTTTAGTAATTAATTATGTGTGCCACAAGATGAAAAATGTTGAAAATCACTGAGTTAGAGGTTTGGGCAGCTGCTGCTCAATAAAATCTCTAGAAGTTTGCCATGTGTCCTGCCGTAAAGCAGCTCTCCCCACCCACGCTGTCCCGGTGATTTACTTTTAACCAATGCGAAGGGTTTTTCTTTCCTCTTCACGGAGTTCAGACGTTTCTCCAAATCCACCTGGATCTTGATCTGTCGTTACTGCACAGCGAACACTGTGCCGCTCACTGTGTGTCCCCACAGCTCTCTCTGTGTGTTCACACAGATAATGCCCACCGCAACCCAGCAACACACACATCATCGGCCCTATCTTGCAAAATAACAGAGCAGTGAAGTAACTCACCAAGGTTGCACAGCTAGTCCATGGCAGAACCGAAATTCAAGCCATAGAGTCAAGTTCCAGAATTTGTGTCTCAGCCTCCATACCAGGCTGCCTTCAAACGTCTAACAGATCTCAACCACCTTTCTGGAGCCCAAAAGATTGACACACGGTTAGGGACGTTCTTTTCTTTTTTTCTTCTCTCGTCTCCTCACCTCTTCTCTCTTTCTTTTTAACAAAAAGAGAACGAGGACCCCTGGACAAAGGGTCAGGGGATTGAAGGTGGGAGGTGGGGCTGGGTAGGGCAGGGGAGAGGAATGGGGGGAAAGGACAACTGTAACTGAACGATAGTAAAAGAAATAATCATAAAAACAAACAAACAAAAACAAAAACAGAACAGACCAAGGGCCCAAAGGCTTTCTAAGGCAACAGTAGTAAGTCAAGATAAAACATAACAGTTTATTTCATTCCGTTTATTTTCTTTCCCATTGCTTTCTACTTATGATACTGGTGTTTCATTGGGTAGTAAAAACACATCCTTCTAAAATGAACCTAAGTTAAAATAAGTGAGTTGATGTTAAGAAAAATGTTAATAGCATAAGTGGTTTTCAGATATGACAAACTGTAATGAGCACAGGAACATCACTGAAGCTTTGGAAAGACGAGTTCGGTTGAGATCGGTGAGGCTACGCTGCAAAACCAAAAATGGCGTCAGTCTCGGGGGCCAACATGACACGTAGCTGCTGCTCACCTACGGTGCATATGTGGCATGGGTCAGCAAGGGCCCCTTCTCGTCCCCGTGACTCCGTATCTGTCCTTGGTTCTACCGCAACCTCAGCACCGGCTCTTAAACCTTCTGCCCAGGAGTGACGCTGATTGTTTCTGTTCGCATTTCATTGGCCAAGACAAGTCACGTGGTCACATCCAACTTCAGAGGAGGCACGAGAGTGCCAATCTGCCCTGTGCCTGGAAGAGAGAAGTGGATGGTTGAGAACAGCTCACAGAGAGACCAGGAGTAGAAGAGCCTGAAAGATGGGTCTAGAAAGGGGGACCAAGTCATGACTGTTTGGATTGTTCTCTCAGCACCTGTTCTCAGAGAAGGGACTCTGGTCACCGGCGAAGACGGTCTGACACCCCCATTCTGTTAAGCTGATGCTCCTCCCAGGCAGCGCCTCAGGATTCCTTTTGATTGGGATGCTGTTATTTTATCAGCAGGTTTAGCTGGACTTCGTGGTCAGCTTTTGTTTCTTCCCCGAAGGTAGATGAGGCAGTTGGGGCTTTGGCTGAGCTAGGATTCGGTTCTGTCACTACTTTGAAGAGATACCAGGAATGGGTAATTGGAAAGGAGAGAAATTCAAGGGTAGGGTTCAAGGGAGAAGGGAGCCTCACCCAGCGCTTGGCTATCTGGCGATCAGGGAGGCTTCCTGGAGGAGTTTTCGAAGTGGGTTCTGAGGGCTCCGTGCATCAGAAGCACGAGGAAGCTCATTAAACATGTGATGCCTGGGCCCGCTGTTGACCCTGGAGCCTTGAGGTGGGACCTGAGGGATTTGGATTTTTAACAATGACCGCAAATGATTCTTATGGACACTGAAAAGTGAGACAGACTGAATTTGGGGGAGAAAATTTCCTCTAAGGGCAGAGGTTTAACACAGGTGTTCTAACCAGGGGTAATTCCAAACCCTAGGGGACATATGGCAGTGTCTGGAGAAAATTTTGGTTGTCACACTTTGAGGGGCAAGTGCTAGTGGAATTTAGATGGTGGAGGCCAGAGATCCTGCGAAGTGTCCTGGAATGCACGGGACAGTCCAGCCCCTACCACAAAGAATTATTTAGCCCAAGATGTCAGTAGTGCGAAGGTCGAGGAACCCTGGTTACCATGAGTTGAACCCTTCCAAATGTAGGGGCACAAATGATTTTTAATCTTCCCTCTTATTTTACTTTCCTCATTTTCTACTATAAGTATAAAATCCTTTTCACTGAAAAACATGGCTTGTACCAAACACTTCATGCACATTATATCAGTTTCTCCTCAAAAATCTTTCCGTCGTTCATCCAATGAGTGTCTGTTAAGCACCTGCTATGCATTTAATTTTAAACTGCTCACGATATGGGTGCCCCCTGACAAGGATCATATCCTTCATGGGGGTGGAGGAGATGTATAAAGGTCCTGAGACAGGAAAGAGAAACTAAAAAGAATTGGAAAAAAAAAGCTAGTGTGGTTGCAGCCACTGGGGTGGGGTGAGTAAAATGAAATTGGGTTGAAGATACAGAGATACAGAAACAAGGTTAGGAAGACCTCACTGTCCCCAGGAGTTTTGAATTTTGAGTTTTGTTATAAATGCATAGGAAACTGACAGGGGTGTCCAACCTTTTGGCATCTCTGAAAGAAGAATTGTTTTGGGCCACACATTAAATACATTGTGACACGTAATCACACACACACACACACACAAAATCTCATAATGTTTTAAGTAAATGTATGATTTTGTGGTTGGACCGCATTCCTAGCCAACCTGGGCCGCAGGTTGGACACCCCTGCGTGTGTAAAAGTTTAAGGAAGGGAGGGACCTGATGCAGTCTCTTGGTACAAGATCATTCCTGGCCCCGGGTGAAGAGCAGGCATGGGACCCAGCAGAAGAACGAGAGAAGCGAGTGAACAGACTTTTGCAGACCTGCAGAGATGATGGTGATGTGGGCACGGTTGGGGGTGGTGGAGAGGAAAAGATGGTGACAAATTGAGGTGCTGTTGGAGGTGGCAAGAACTGGATTTCTGGTGAGTTGGGAGGGATAGAAGGAAAGGTAGTGACTTCCAGGATTTGGGCTGGAATAACTGAGATGCAGGTGGGATGATGGAATATGACAATTAAAGTAGGCATTATTATTAATATTCTCTTTTAAAGATGGAGGAAGGGAATTGCATTGTCCTACTTTACAAAGCTAGTAGTGGACTCCAATTTAGGTGTATCTAACTCCAAAGAGCGTGCTTTCCCCAGTCTCCCGGACCCACACGTTAATTGTTATAGTAATGGTATCATAAAATATTAAGATATGTAAATACCCGTGAATGCAAACGAGGGATCCCACACGGAGCTAGCACAAAGCCTGGGGTTGGGGCTATCAATTTCCTAGATGGTGAAACTGCAGCGCGGTACCGGCCTTGGGGTATCAGGTTTTAAAATCTTGTGTTCTGACTGGTGCAGTGGTCAGGTGTTGGTATGTGACTGGAGGGAAATTGGACCCAGTGAGTTGTGTTGAGTTGTCATTCACTGAGTTTGGAGAGACGTAGTCCGTCTCGGCCTGTGATTGGTGGGATTGTAATACAACCCTCGCGGTGATTGGTGAAGCCTGTGTGGTTATTTAAAGATTTCTGAGAGCCAGTTCCTGTATTGGCCACTAGGAGGAGCCCAAGACGCGTAAAGCGCGGCGCCGCTGCGTCCTAGGACTGCTTCCTGCGGAT
This sequence comes from Micronycteris hirsuta, assembly GCA_004026765.1. Classification (NCBI taxonomy): domain Eukaryota; kingdom Metazoa; phylum Chordata; class Mammalia; order Chiroptera; family Phyllostomidae; genus Micronycteris; species Micronycteris hirsuta. Next base: position 28,589 of record PVJI01001664.1, read on the forward strand.
GCCCTTGTGCTTTCCACGGCGCGGGAGGGTATCCACCGGACAGGTGGCCAGGCTTCTCTGCACAGCCCCTGCGGTCCCTTCCTCTGGCTCTCATCCCTACAAAAGGTATTTGCTGACCGAGGGGTGGGATTGCATGCAATTCACGAAGCTTTGTGCAGGCTCAGAACCAAATTACAAATTTGTGGAGTCTTGACTAGTGAGACTCAGCAGGCTCCTCCTGCTGCCGCCCCTTCTGCCGCCTCCGAGCCCTTCTCTGAAGAGTGACAGCCTCCACAGTGCCCTTTGAGATCCTCAAAGGACTTTTACAGAGTAGCATCCCACTGGAGTTTAGAACTGTCCCACGAGGATAAGGGCCACTAGCCCGAGATCACCCTATGCAGGGATGCTCCCTACTGTCCCCAAGGCGCTACAACATCCAGTATTTGAAATTCTCCTTTAAAAAAAAATTAATTGCTTGCTTATTGTATGTTTCCACCATGCCTCCTCACCAAAGCTGTGCGAGCAAGGGAATAGGATGGCCAGATCCAATTCAAAACACCCAGTTACACTCAAACTTGAGGATAAACAACAAAAGTGTTTTAAGTGTGCTCCATGCATTATTTGCTACATGCTTATACTAGAATAATTATTCATTGTTTATTTGAAGTTCCAATTTAATGAGGCACCCTGTATTTTTATTTGCTGAAACACCCACAACAGTGCACGTGGAAGGTGCTGAATAAATGTCAAATGATTGGATGGACAAATTCCTTCACTCACCCATTTATTTACCCAGCTCATTATAGTAAGTGCCAGCTGGGTGCTGAGAATACAGGGTGAAGCAGGAGGAGGCAGACAAGTAGCCAGTAACCACCACTGGATTAAACGTCGATGCTGTGAAGCGTTGGGGACTGGGGGAGCTCAGAGGAGGAGCCAGGACCCTGCCCACGCCAGCAGGGCTGCCCAGAGGAGAGGACGAAGATGGGACTTAGAGGTGAGGGTTTGAAAAGAGAGGTGTGACAGCTGCTCTGGGCAGATGGCCTGGCATGTGCAAAGGCCGGAGACAAGGCGAGGCGGCAGGATTCTGAAAGCTCCAAGTGGCCGGGGCTGGCGGGCAGAGGTGCAGTGTGACGGGGCTCAGAAAGAGGTGAGGGACTCACATTCACCGAGCATCAGTACTCCTCGGTCAGGCACAGTCGTGGTTGTGCCCATTGTATGGATGAGGGAACTGAAGCTCACAGAGGTGAAATGCCTGGCCTAGGTTTACTAGTCTGAGTGGGAAAAGCCTGGCTTCAAACTCAGGTCTGGCAGACTCTGAGGCCTGCACTCTTCTGGAAAAGCTTCTGAGTTAAGGATTGTCACCCCAATTGGAGAAGGAGGAAGCTAAGGCCCAGAAAGGTGACTGGGCCCCCCCCCGTGAATACGGCTCTGTCCAGTTTAACAGGAGAACACTGAGGCAGTGTGAGGGGTATGGTTTATTTCACACCCTCTCCAGAGAGACACCAGGAGGCCCGGGGCAGGACCCAGGAGTCCAGGCCACTGTCTCCTATCCCTATTTGGGTTGGGTCTCTAGGACCCCCTCGGTGACTCCTGTGGCTAATTCCTTATATGGGTCCTGGCGGGCCTGCAGTTTCCATGGAGACCACCTCCCACCATCCCTGAAATCTCATTGTGACCAGTATTAAGAGATTAACTCTGCCCAGCAGCCCTTGCAGGGGCTTGGGTGCCAGGGTGGCAGTGGGAGCTGCATCGAGGAAGAAGAGGCTGCCTGCTGTGCAAGGCCCATAGCACCAGGAGGAGGATGTCAGACTGGGGCCAGGGCTTCCCCCGGGACCCGCCAGGTATGGTCCCAGCTCCACATCTAACTGGAGAGGAGGACAGGGTGGTGGGAGACAGACACAGGATCAAGGGAAGGAGTCTAGACTTTGGAGCAGAGCTTGCACCCCCAAGCCCCCTCCCCGGGAAGGCCGAGTGTCCTGATGGGCTCGCCCCATTCTGATCAAGGCAGGATTCAGATTTCCTCAACAAAGTAAGGGGAGCCTCCCGGAGTCCTTTAGGGGTGCTCCGAAGCTATCTAAAGGCCAGCTACCTAATATTCTCCATTTTTACTTTGGGGAAACTGAGGCACAGAGCAGGAAAGTGGCTTGTCCAAGGTGAGTGAGTGAGTACCCTGAAGCAGATCAAGAATCCAGAGGCAGCCCTGAGGTAGCCTGAGCAGAAAACCTTTACTTAAATTGTCCCCTCTGCCTTGAATTCCAAATCCTCCTCCCTGACTTCCAGGAACGGGGTCCCCTCAAGTCTTCTTTCCCCTGGGCCTGTTCCATCAGCCACATTTCCCTTCTCTCCCTGCATCCCCTCCTCTGCCTTCTCCTGCCCCCTGCACAGCCCTGAGGCTGGCAGAGGGTTCCTCGTGGGCTTCCCTCTGCTAGAGGGCACGACCCGCAGGCCCTAACTGTCCCTTCTAGTGAACACCCCTCACTGAGCTGCCACCCAGAAGACTTTAAACATGTTTCTTTCCTGCTTTCGCCCCTCAGCGACTTTGGTGCTCGGACACCGTGAGGCCCTGCCAGGCCTGCACTGGAGAGATTTAGGCTGGGCTCCAGCGCTTGCGGCCAGGTTTCCTGGAAGGCCACATCGGGGCAGGGGGCAAACACTGCCTCTGGGGCCAGGGCGAGAGCGCTCAAACACCAGTGACTCAGCAGCGCGAGCCTCAGTTTCCTCACCTGTGAAGGGCGCAAGAGCCATTCCTTCCTCAGAGCTTGCTCATAACTGCTATGGAAAAAGCTGTTAAAAGGGCAGGCAAGGCACAGAACAGTGCGAGGGTTGGGGGATAATTATATGTGATCTTCTCCGCTGCCTGGTCTGTACAAAGAAAACTTGGAAAACATAAGAAAGTAAGAGCAGTGGTTACCCATGGTGAAGAGGGTAGTGGGCTGGTGGTCAGGACACAGGTGGAAGCAAGACCCGTCAAAGGACACCTTTTGCTTTTTGTTTTTATTTTTGAACCATGTGAATGTAGTATCGATTCAAAAAATAAATTTAAAAAAATTAACAAGTTAGGTAAACTGTCAAATCATCATCATCATCACACTCAACAAGAGGACAGGTGTGTGGCCAAGATTGAGAAGCACCAGAACTTGATTCAAGGAGCAGAGAAAGCCTGGCTCCCAGCCTAAATCCTTGGGCCCTTTATTTTAAGTCAGTCTCATTCTGCCAGTAGCAAAATAATGGTCATTGGTACTGAGGATCAGGAGCTTCCTACTGCCAGCCGCAGTGCCAAGAACTGTCTGAATATCCTCTCATCGAATTGGCATTCTGACTCTATGGGGAAGCTGCCCATTTTATAGATGGGCAAACTGAGGCTCAATGAAGTTGCAACTACTGAGCTCTAGAACTCAGACGTACCCCTAGGCCTTTCCTGCTCCAAATTTCAAGCCCTCCCACAGTGGGTCTCAATCTTGGCTGCACATCAGAATCACCTGGGAACTTTAAAAAACGTACTGATACCCCTCACCCACCCACCCTACCCCAAGATTTGATCATTGGTCTGTGATGGTGCTTGGGCATCAGTATTTTTAAAAGGCCCCAGCAATTCTAATCCAGTGTCAGAGTTGAATCCTTGCCTTGTGCTAGATTGGGAACTTTTCAAATGGGAAACCAAGGCCAGGGAGGGGAATGACATTGCCCAAGGTCACACAGGAGCTGGAAACAGAGCTGGGGCAGGGTTGACATGGAGCCTTTGTGAAAATAAGTAAAAGCCACCCCTCTCTGGGCAGGCAGATCCCCACGGGCACTTGGCTTGGTAAGTGGAACAGGGCTGGACGTCCACCTCCGCTCGCCAGAGAAGCCCTGTGGCCGTGAGCAACCTATACAATTGTGTGCAGTGACCCTGGTCTGACTCTTGGGGCTCCCACACACTTCACGTCAGAGACCTCCTGGCAATCCCTGGAGCCCTGCAGAACAAGGGTGCAGGGAGACCCGGGGCAGTTTCTGGGATGTGGGTTTCTCCTTCACCCCAGAACCGGGCCTGGGCCAGACCGGAGCTCCCCCTCATCCTTCAGGCCCTGCAGGGGTTGGACAGTCCCCATCTACCTCGCAAGGTCACTTCTGCAGATAAGGTCAGGATCGTCACCAGGGGGGAGAAACATAAACAGGACAGCAGCAGCCACAGCCCAAAAGTCACAAGCCACCTGGCAGGAGACAGCCTGTGGGGAGGCCCCGCCCACACGGACCCAAGTCCTCCTGGCTTCCTTCCTGATCACTTCCGGACCACACTCCACTCTGCCTCTTGAGTCGTGGTCAGCATCTCCCACAGCGTCCTGCTCTCTGGCCACACCATTTTCTCCACTTCTGGACATTTTTCTGCTTAGGGTGCCACCCTCTCCAGGAACCCATCCCTGACCACTCCAGCCCAGAGACATGGCTTCCTTCCCCTGCCTTCCAGCCCTCACAGCCCATGCATAAAGCCCACCTGTGCTTTGGGATGGAGCTTATTTTATCCCCATACTGGCCAGCTGTCACTGAGCACTTCCTGTGTGCCCTGGAAGGGCAGGGTAGCCTCGGGGTTGGGAGCACAGATTGGAGCCAGACTGCTTGGATTGGAATCCCAGATCTTTCTTATAAGCTGTGTGAGCTTGGGCATATGGCTTAACCTCTCTGTGCCTCAGGTCTGGGCGATGGAAACGTTGCCCATCTCAGGGGTTGTGAGGATGAATGCGTTAACCCACAGAAAGCTCCCCGAGCAGCTTTAGAAACATCGGAGTGGTTATCATTGTACAGATCTCCACCCGTTTCATCCTCACGACAACCCAGTGAGATAGGGGTTGTTACTCCCAATTTAAAGGTGAGGAAACTGAGACACAGAGAGGTTGAGAGAGTCAGGGTAGGGCTCTGCATCCTTCTCTGTGGCCTGATGCCTGCAGAGAGAGGACATGGCTAAACAGGTTATAACTTGGAGCCCCTGGTTTACAGCTCCTGGCTGCTCCTCGAGGACCCACAGGACACAAAGCCAGGTGAGTTCCCCTGACTTAGGCCTTCTAGTTGTCTCAGGCACCCCTCTGATCTGAGCTGGCCCTGGGAGGGAGGGGGAGTGGTGGAGGGCACTGAAGTACCATCTTGTTCACTAATACAGAGTACATCACTGAGTCCCAGAACTAGCTCCTGTCTCCCTATGCTAGCTGGAGACCCAGGATGCCTGGAATGGCCTTCTGTCCTTGCACGGGTCCCTTCCTCCCTTCAGCCTCCATGTCCCCATCTGTACAGGGAGTGAGGGGTGAGTCTGGACCTGCAGTTTTCTGGTGCTCACTAATGTAGCTAGCTCAACCTTTCCAATGAATTATTAAGGCACAGCACACACAAGAGGCAGGCACCGGGTGAAGCCGGGCCTGTGCACACACACCTCCCTGGGCTCCGGGGAACCTCCAAACCCACTTTGAACGGCCCCAGGCCACCTCTTCCGACCGGCTCTCCTGGCTCTGACACTGCAGGATTCTTGAATCCCGATCTCAAAAGCTGCCGCTTCGCATCCCTGTTTGGAAAGCTTCCCCGCAGCTGCCTTTATCTCTCTTTGGTAACAGAGCAAATTTGCTCAGGACCCAGAACAGGGGGAACCAGCAAACTGTTGACTCTTAGGCAAAACCTCCCCTCCGGAGGGCAAGCAGAGGATGTGCGTGGGGAGGCCAGCGGCCTCTTGCATAACCCGGCGGCCTCCTGCCCATCCCGGCCTTTTCAGGGTTAGGGGTGAGGCAAACCGCAAACTCATGCCCGGTTAATTTTTTAAGGCAAAATCAACAGGCTCAGCAATGATTAGCAGGCAGGTAAGTTCGTCTTAATCGTGCTGAGGACAGGCAGGAAGGAGTCTCCTGGGGGCCCAAGGATGGGGCTCAGTTATCAGTTAACCACATGAATGTTGTTTCCTTCCAAACGCACTGGCCTTCAGCCCCAAGCTCCCTCATCTTCCTCTCTGGAAGCACTTCCGTGGCAACCCCGTGGCCATCAGTCCCTGGGCAAACACACACACTGCCACCCCAGGTCTACAGGAGGCAGTGCCAGGGTCCTGGAGGGGTGCAGTGGATAGAAGGGGTCCTCAGGGCTGGCGGTCTTCCTCTTAAGACAACTCTCCCCCACTACCGCTGTGTGGCCTTGAGCATGTCCTTTCCACCCCGTGGGGCTTAGTGAGGGGCCCAGGGTCTACGGTTCAACCTGCAGCCAGCTGCCACACCCCGGGGGCTCTGTGTCTCTGTCCACCAAGTGTGGGGATTGGCTGAGACACCCTTTCCAGTCTCGAAGTTCTGGGAGGTCATGACTGGCCTGTACTCCAGGGTGAGGAGGGTGGTAGGGGCAGAGTTTTGGGAGTCAAGGGGGTAGAAAAGATGCCCAGAACAGGGAGGGTGCCTACCTGGAATCTGCTGTCGGTACCTGTGAGTCAGGTCCCAGCTCCAGGAAGAGGGCTGTCCTCAGGTGGGAGGCAGGAGTCCCGTGGGGTAGGACGGGGCTGCAGGAATAGCCCGATAGGCCCCCTGGGGCCAGCACCTCTTCACCCCAGACCTTGGGAGCTGCCAAAGGAAGCAGCCCCGGGCCTGCTGGCTGCCTGGACTGGAGTTTGGTCAGTGGTTGGGGACCTATATTGTGAGAAACTTAGGACTTTGTCCACAAACTGGAATTTGAAATTTCAAAGGGGCGAAGCTGAAGGGCCCTACCCCAGAGTGGAGATGGCTTGGCTTCTTTCCCCCACGACTTTTGTTCTTTGTCTTGATAAGTCCCTGACTCCCTCACCGCATGCTCTCCAGTGGCGGGTTGGGGAGGAGACCAGAGACAGCAGGGTGGTGAGCACCCAGGGGCAGCGAAGGCACCTGGCAGCCCAGGGTGGCCGCAGTCTGGAGGATGCCCCTGAACTAGCGAGTGCTGGGGCCAGGCCCCTTTGCTTCTCAGGTTCCCGAGCTCCCAGGCAGTAATGGGACGGTGGCCCCGCCAGCCCAGTGCTCCCGAATTCTGAGGGTTTTTTTGTGGGAGTCCAGGAGGGAGGCAGCCTGCAGGGGGTGAAGCCCTCAGCTCTGGCGTCAGGCTCCAGTTCAAATCATAGCCCCTCCTCCTGTGATCCCTATGGCCTTAGGCAAGTTCACCTCTTGGAGTCTCAGTTTTGTCATCTGGAAAGCGGAGCAGATAAGCGAAGAGTGAAAAGTTCTTAGGTCTGGGCCTAGCGCAGCTGCAGCTGTGGTTTGTCCCTCGCCGGCACCTGGCCACGCAAGGGCAGTGCTAAAAGCCACCCCCCTTTCCTTCTGGAGGCCTCCGTTTCTGCATCTGCAACATGAAGGAACTGGACCTCCAGGGGAGCTCTGAGGTCTTCCATTGGTCCCTGGGGAGCTGGGTCTGACAGCCCAAGGGGGCAGGGCAGAGATAAGGAAGGGCTGCTGGAGAGCATTTGGGATCTTGCTCCCCCGCAAATGTCGTTAGTCTGGCTCAAATACACTCTTATAAACATGAAAAAGGAAAGGACTGTTGAGTTGATGGCATCGAGGCCAGGCTTTGCTCACGGCTGGGCACACCACCCCTAGGAGCTCTCCTCTGCAGGGGCCCTGATTCCCACAGGTTATGTGGCCAGTGGGTCAGGTGTCAACCACCAATGACAGCAATTGCGGCTGTTGCACAGTATGACTGTCCTTGGCCACTGTCGTCCAACTGTCACTGAGGAGAAGGTATCAGCCCATTTGTCTGATGCCAAAACTGAGGCTGAGAGTGGCAGAGCAGAGTTTGGGAAGCTGGCAGTGCCTGGATTTTGACCCAGGTCTTTCTGGCTTCAAGGTCTGTGGTTCATCCTCTCGGGTTGGGGTTCGAGTGGGTGGTATGGGGTGGGGCTAAGAGCCTTATAATAGTATCTCATTTACTTGTCACAACAAGGTATGTTAGGCACATTTGTAAAGAAGAAGAAAGCCAGGTTTCAAACTAATAAGTTGCCTGAGACGGCAGAGCCTGCCGTTCCTCCAGGTGGGGGTTGTTTATAGGAGGAATGTGAAGATATCGCTCAGGGTCAGCTATGGGTGGGGTAAATTATGTCTGTGATGTATTATGGAAGTCGCCTAGTTCATGAGTGGGTAGATTAATTCGGGGGTAGGTTGCGGTGGATGAGGGACGAAGTAGGTTTCTGGAATGTGCCTCAGACAGAGGGTCATACATGTGCATTTGGCCGAGAGTGTATGTCATGGTTTGTATCCTTAGCGGGCTGTCCACCGGGTAGTCCTTGTGTGTCATGGGTCCAGTGTGGCATGGCTCAGCCTAGGCGGTCATGGACCTCATTGAATGCAACCTCAGATATCATCTACAGAGATGGAGAGGTTGTTATTTTTGTTACCGATGAAACTCTGGCATGCCAGCAATCACAGTGCACTTCGGGAAACGTGGGACGCACCTCCCAGAATCGGGAGGTGCTGCGCGTGTAGACCATGTGCCGCTGGGCTATGAGAGGAGTAGCTGTGTGTGGCCTGTCACAGGTGCCAGACAGGTGGCGGGACCTGGAGTCAGTCCTTGGAGGCGCCCCCTCCCCTCAGAGCTGCCCCACCCTCCCCGTTGCATTCACCCCTTAGCCAGCTCTCCAGCCCTGCTCAGTGCTGCCCCTGAGGCCACTGGAGTCAGGATCAGATGTCCCTGAGCAGGACATGGGAGGGGCCCGCCGCAAGGTGAAGTCTTCCAGCTCAGGCCCTATGGAGTCTCAAAGTGGGGGTTGTGGGGGGTCACTCCATCTCCCTCCCTGGGGATCTCGTCCTGACCTACAAACAGATGGGCCGGGATCCGCTCCCCATTTCACTGACAGGGAAATTGAGACCCTGAGAGGGATGTGATTTAAACAAAGTTGTCTGAACGGTGACAGAGTGAGTTCCAAACCCGGCTCTCCTAATGACAAATGTCGCCTCTTTCTCCTCCCGAACAATTGCTCCCCTTCACCCCCCACCCCAGTTATCTCAGCTCTGGTCGGGGGGACATGGTACTGGGAGAACAAAGCTACATGGGCAAAGAAAAAGCTTGTGGTAATTGAAAACACGGTGAGTGTGACTGCTCACACCCCTCAAACACACACCGCCGCTCCCACTGGCTTGCCTACTCGTTAATTCACTCATCCATTTACGCGCGTCCTCATTAATTCCCTCTTTCACTAATTCACCCACTCACCAATGCACTCCTTCCCACATTAATTCACCCTGTCTCTGATTCACTCCCCCTTCAGTGTGCCCGCTCAGTAATTCACCCACCCACTCACTCATTAGTTCCCTCTTTCACTAATTCACCCACTCCTTCCCACATTAACTCACCCTGTCTCTAATTCACTCATTCTTTAGTTCGCCCACTCATTAATTCACTCTGTCACTAATTCCCCTATTCTCACTAATTGGCTCTCTCACTCATTTACCCACTCTTTTTTTTTTTTTAATCCTCACTGGAGGATATGTTTATTGATTTTAGAGAGAGCAGAAGGATGAGAGAGAGAGAGAGAGAGACAGGCATCAATCTGTTGTCTCCCGTGTGCACCCGGACCAGGGGTCAAACCCTTAACCCTTTGGTGTACAAGACAACGCTGCAGCCGAGTCACCCGGCCAAGTCCAATCCACCCAGTCTTGCTCGCGGTGTTACCAAATCCCGCCACCGTGGTCCTCCCAGCTGGCAGAGGGGAACAGTCCCAGGCCGCCAAGCCTCAGTCCTTCTACCTCTGCCCAGTGAGTTCTACCTTCCACCTTGCACCCTTGCCTCCCCCGCTCGGCCGGGAGCTCTAGGAAATGTGTGTAAGGAGGTCGGTGAGGACTGGAGGTGTGAGGGGAGATGGGTGAGCCGTGAGCTCAAGGCTGGCAGGACCAGCAAAACAAAGACGCCGGAGACCCCGTGCTCAGAAATGATTAAGAATCTCGGCCACAGCAAAGTATGGAACCAAACTCAGGACCCAGGTGTGGGCTCTGCGCAGCTGCTCAGGTGGCATCCCTATGGCGCCCGCTCCGACGGGAGGGGGTGGGTGGAGAGGAACCAGGGAGACAGGAAAGGGGGAGAGGGAAGGACACTTCCTGGGCACCACTTGCTGTCTCACTGATGCCGTCTCACTGAGCACTGAAACCGCCCTGCAGGTTGATTGAGCTTCAGTTTCCCACTCTGTAAAATGCACACAGAGGAGAATCATTTACCCAAAGTCACGATTAGTAGGTGGTAGGCGCCTGAGTGCAAATCCAGGTCCGTGGGGCTGCAGGTCCTTGTCTCTGTCTGTCTGGGGGCCTGGAGGGGAACAGGAGGGTGTGACGGAATGAGAGATGAAATCTGTCTGGTCCGAAGCAGCTGTGGGGGCTTGTGGGGTCCATAGTGGGGTCTTGGGGAGCAGGGCATTGGAACCGAAGGTGAGTCTGGCCCTACCAAACATCCAATTCATTCTGCTCCCAAAGGAGATGGGGAGCTGGAAGGGAGCTCCCAGGACGAGGATCCAGAAGATTGATATCTGGAGCTTGGGATTTAGGTTTGTGATTCGCGAGCCGTGAGGCAGCTTTATCTCTGTAAGGGCATTGAGGGTAGCAGTCAATGATTCGGGAAGTCATTGAGTTAGGGCGCCTCGGTGGTGGCTGTCAGTGGCCGAGTGGCCGAGCATATCAGTGAGACTGCCTGACTTGGAGTGACAATGACTTGGAGGGTGACTGAGTCAGAGGTCAAACGAGTGCTCGTGAGCTGGTCTCTCCATCTTGCAGAATCAATAACTGAATATTGGTGAGTTAAGGCCCCACCGGTTGTAACAGCACCCCGGGTGTCTGCCAGAAACCAACAAACAGCCAAATCCCCGCGGCCCCGCCCAGACTGTCCACCAGTGGGGGAGCCGATTAACCATTAACCCCCACCCCTCCCTGGCAGAGCCTCCACCCCTTCCCAGACGCTAGGCCAAGACTCTTGGGAGATCCTCCCAGAGGACAGTTGGAAAGGCAGGAGGGCAGAGAGGACGCCTGGGAGGAGACAGGGGGAGGGTGAAGGGCGGGGGCCAGCTCGGCCAGGAGCCTTCGAGGTGGGCATCCTGGGCAGGGCAAGCGACTGAGGTGTGGAGGGGAGGATGCGCCTTTCCAAAACCCTTGTCGACATGGAGATGGCCGACTATAGCGCCGCGCTGGACCCCGCCTACACCACCCTGGAGTTTGAGAATGTGCAGGTGCTGACGATGGGCAACGGTAGGTGGGGGCAGGCGTGCCCAGGCCGGGCAGCGGGTCTGCGGCCCTCGGCGTCGGGTTGGGAGGAGAACGGTAGACAATGGCCAGGTTGGCTCGATAGGGCAGCACAGGGGTTGCCGGGCGAGGGGAGTGTGCTCAGGTCCAGTGACCAGAGGCGTTCCAGGTCAGGGGAGGCCTACAAGGGTGGACCTCCAGCAAAAGTAGGTCCCAGGGATTCCTGCCAGGCCCTTCCAGTCCCTGGTGCCTCAAAGCCATTCCTGCTCAGCGTGTCACTGGGAGTGGGGCCATGATGGTGAGCTCCCTCTTGACATCCAGCTCTAGGATCTGGGCCCAGCAGGGCCCCTTCTTGAACCCTCGGGCCTAGGTCCAGGGAGAAAGACAGGTGCATGCGGTCCCTGGAGACAGCGGATGGAGGCACGACTGGGTTTTAGGGTGTCTTTGGGACTTTCCTGGGGTAAATGCCCCACTTAGAGAAAATGGAGTTCTCAGGAAGGCTTTGCTAAATGTGTGTGTCCACGAACACACGCTGTTGTGTGATCGTGGTCTCCTCTCGGTGCGGTGTGCACGCCTGAGTTTCCCTGAGGTGGGTGGCTTGGCGGTACACTGGGTTGGCAGCCGCGTGCCTGCGGGAACCATTTGCATATTTGTGTCCGTTTGTCTGTGTGCACCTGTTCTGTGTCCATTTTCATTTGTGTTCGTTCGTTGAGTGGGTCAGTGCGGGTTGGTGTCTCCAGAGGTGCCCGCGTTTGTCTTGCTTAGGCATGGAAGTGGCCGTGCGTGTGTATACTCATGTCTGTGGATGTTTGCACACAGGTGCCATGGATGTGGGTGTGCTGGTGTGCCTTGCGTTTCCTGGGCACAGGTGCCCTGCAGAGGTGTCCTGACTCCTGCCCTCTGTGCACCTGCTGGTGTACGTGTGCACACCCCTGCACCGGGGGCGGCCTTCTCTGGTGGGCACAATGTGTGGACGTGATGTGCAGGGTTGGGACGTCACCGTTTGCGAAATGAGACTCTCATCAGCAACACGTCCGTTTGTCTTTGAGCAGATTTGTTGCTTGCATGTGTCTCCCAGGTTTATGCATCTGCTCCCACGTCACTGAGAGCCCATCTGAAGGGGGAGAGGTGGTTCTCCTCCGGAAGGAGGTCAGGGAAGGAAAGAGGCTTGGAAGCCAGGAAGTTTCTGGAAAGGAAGGTCCTAACTGGTGGCAGGCCAGCTTCGGAGGAGAAGTGGGTCTTAGCTGGCTGAGGTCAGCCTGCCAGCGGCTTCAGCCCAGGCCTGTAAGGCCTGTGGTCTGTTTGGCTTAGCCAAAAAGAGGGGACTGCCCTGCCAGTGCTCAGTAGGCACTGTCCGTGGTCGATCTCACTAGCTGCTCGCCTCTCCCTGACACCAACTCTGTGTGACCTTGAGTATGTCACCTCCCCTGTCCTGGCCACTTCTTCAGAATGGGCTTAATCACCCCATACCTGCTTGCCGCTGGCTTTTAGGAGTGTGCAAGGGTCACGTGAGGAAACTGAGGGAAAACCATGCAGGAAATGGTAAACAAGGAGCTGCTGCACTAGGCGGGATGCCGTGTGGCCCCACAGGGACAGTGTGTGCTGTCACCCTCCTGGCTACCACCCAGCCCCAGGCTGCTCCCTGGGGCTGGCGCCATCTACCCCGCTCCTCCCCCCAGAGCCCGGCCTCCAGCTCCCGGGAATCCTGTGCTCCCGACGACATGGAGGCCAACCCCCCAGATTGGGTGTCCTGAAGACAGGCAGCCTCCTGCTCCAGAGCCAGAAAGATCGGGGCTCAAATTCTGGCATAGATCCTTTCCTGTTGGAACCTCAGTTTCCTCGTCTGTAAAATGCAAATAAATAATATCACCTGCCCTCCCCCACCCCCCAGAGTTAACCAGAGGATGAAATAAGGTGCCTGAGAGCTCAGCACTGGTAACTGGTCGTGGCTCCACATTTCATCATCTTGGGAAATCTGAATGAATACCTGTAGAAGGGTTTACACGTTCTTTGCTGGAGTTTGAAATGGTCTGAGAGTTGAGGTTATGTTTGGCGTAGGTGCTCGGCTGCCAGCTCAAAGGCTCCCCCCACCTGCAGTTCAGAATCGGCAGCAGCAGGGGGTCGTTGCTTCAGAGGCCCAGCAGACACCCCAACAATGGTTGTCATGGCCAGAGTCACCCGGGTCACCTGGGCCATACGTCTGGCTCCTCTATTAGCAGCAGTTTGATGAGCCTGAGCAAGCCACTTGTCCCCTCTGAGCCTTGTGTTCTCACCTGAAGAAGGGGACCCATCAGCCGATCCCGGGGTGAAGTATATAGTTGGCAGCACCCAGCCCATCCTGCCCAGCATGTGGGCACCCCTTCCCCCAGCCTTGACCCGAATGGCCACAAATTGTGGGGTCAGCTCTTCCCCGGGGGTCTGGGGAGGTGAGGCTGAGGGAGAAAGGGCACAAACATGGCTTAACAATTATCCCCATCTCCGGGAATAATTCACCAAGTGGAGGGGGCCGCGCTCCTGGGCCCCCGCGGGAGTCTAGGAGATGTTCAGCCAGGCGACGGCAGAGTGAAAGGCAGCGGCGTCTGCGTGCGCATGGAGGCCGAACTCTTCTGCTCTGAGAGTTTTCTTCTGCAGAGAAGTTTTTGTTTCACGAATGCTGGTATAGTGCTTATTATATGAAAAAGACTTCGCTGAATCGCCGTAACAGCCCCAGGGCACTTTTCTCCAAGAAGTTAATGAATTCAGCCAAGGTCACACGGGGTAGAAAGTGGGCAAGTTCGGATTCAAACTTGGCAGAAGGGCTCCAGATTCTGTGCTCTTAACACAGCACCATATCCCTCTCTAGTTCTTAGCTGGATGTTCCCTAAGAGTTCAAGGTCAGGTACAGGGTTCATGTGAGAACATGTGTGTTATGACTCTGTGTGGTGTGCACACGCATGCATTTTGCAGGGGAGATGGGACCTAGTGTTTATCATCTCCAAGAGGTCTATTTCTGGTGGAAGATTTGCTTATAAAAAGAGAGCTTGGCTACTTAAATTTAAAAAAACACATTGAAACCTGTTGGACCAGTAGAACTACCTCCTTTACATTTAGGGAAACCTAGGCCCAGGGCAAATTGAAGCAAGGGGGAAAAACTTGCCCAAGGTCACAGGCCAGTTAGTGGTAGCATCAGCACCAGCACCCAGAACCCATAGCGCCCAATCCAAGACCTTTGCCACCTGCCTCTGATAGCCCTCCTCACGTCTACACAGATGCTGTGGCCACTGTCCTTGATGCATGCCTCCTCATTTCCCAGGAGAGTTGGCAGGGCCCCTGGGCACTAAGCTGAGACCACCAACCAGCCCTAGCTACTCAGTGAGAAGGGAGGGGCAGGGCCTGTTTCTGGGCAGATGCTGGGGGAGTGTTTGTCCCTCCCACAGCCCCTCTGCCCAGTCAATCAGGGTCCATAAGGGTTGGGTGCATCCTAGAGGGCAGCTAAGTTTTCATTACTTCCCAGAGAAAACTGGACTAGCAGTCTCCACTGTGCCTCACGAACAGCTCTGTGAGGTCACTGCCACAACCATCCCTAAGTTAGAGATGCCAAACGGGTTCCAAAAGGCCAGGGGGCATGCCCAAGGTCACCAAGAGAGTGGGGACAGCGAGGCATTCTGGCTGAGGCCGAAGCCCTGGGGAGAGCGCTGCAATGTTCATGTTGGTTTGTAAGTCTAAACCACGGGAAGGACGAGGCCTCAGGGAAGTGACTTTCTGCCCCTCCTTTCTTCTCGTGCAGACACGTCTCCATCAGAGGGTGCCAGCCTCAGCGCAGCCAACACCCTGGGTGTCAGCGCCTTGTGCGCCATCTGCGGGGACCGGGCCACGGGCAAGCACTACGGCGCGTCGAGCTGCGATGGCTGCAAGGGCTTCTTCCGGAGGAGCGTGAGGAAGAACCACATGTACTCCTGCAGGTGCGGAGCCCCTTCTCGGGGGCTCGATTTCCCCAGCTGGGCAGTGAGCACACCCGGGCAAGTGTTCCCCAGGGTCTGTCTTCTCCCTGACTAGGTCCAGGGGCACCTGCCCTCCAAGGGCTATTCCTCTGGTTTCTTAGGCCTCGTGAATTCAGATGGGAACAACCCTTCTAGGAACCTCACTCGCTAATCAGAAAGCTATCGGCTGCCCATTGATGAGCACTCAACATGCAGGCACCACACTAAGTCCTACTCGCTTGTTGTTGTTTTTCCCATTTAGCCAGTAAGGATCCCTGAGGCTTAGGATCAAGCTGCCTCTGAAGCCTCAGAGGATGGGCCCATCCCCCAGACTGGTGCTTCTCCTGGGGCAAATAGGAGATTGGCTCCAGGCCTTTCCACCCGCCCCAAGGGATTCCTGAAGCCTTGGAGGTCCCTCCTTTAAAAGATGTGCCAGTCTGGGTGACAACAATAATAAAGTAATAGCCATTGGTTACGAGCGTGGATATAAGCTCCATCCATGTATTATCTTCCTGTCAACGCCCCTCTGGGGTGGTTACTGTTTCCCTTTCACAGAGGAGGGAGCTGCGGCTTGGAGAGGGTTTGGCATCTGCCTGTGGTCGCTCAGCTTGAATCAATGGCACAGCCCAGGCTGATGCTCAGGGATCTACCCATTAACACTGTGGGGCACTGTCTGCTTATCCCCCATCCAGAGAGTGGCTTACGTAGCCAAGTATTGACCCCTAGCTGTAGCCGGGGTCCTGCTCCGGCTCTGGGCTTTTGTAGGGTGTGGTGGAAACAGTGGTGCTTCGGTACTCGAGGGGCGGGGGCTAGGGTTCCCAGCTCGGCTCTACCACCAGGCTGAGCACTCCAGGTCTGTGTGTTGCAACTCTGAGCCTCAGTTTCCCCACATTTAGTAGGACAGGGCTGGACGCCATGGAGCCTTTCTCGTGGTTAACATGAGAACTCCTCGGGGGAAGGGTTGGAGCAAAGAGGCTGGAGATCCCCCAGATGGCCAGGGGTCTCGTTCCAGCCTGGGAGCGGGAGGGCTGTTCCTTCTGCATCCAACCATCTGGAGCCCCCCCCCCCCCCCAGATTCAGTCGGCAGTGCGTGGTGGACAAGGACAAGAGGAACCAGTGCCGCTACTGCAGGCTCAAGAAGTGCTTCCGGGCTGGCATGAAGAAGGAAGGTAAGCTTCGGCCCTCCCCCTGCCACTGCTGCCCCACCCGCACCGCAGCTCCCCATAGTCATTTACAACTGTGGCCACAACTTTATGACTCGGTGACAGGCCCCAGGGTGACTGGCTAATGGCGGAGAGAAGGAAGGGCCTAGAAATCTGACCATAGGGAGGGGCTGGGCTTGGTCTTGAGAACATGCAAAGAGATAAGCTCCCATTCTCAGCTACTTGGGTTCCCAGCCACCACCACAAGGCAGTGAAGTTGGTGGTTTTATATATATATGTATATATATAAAATTTCAAACATTAAGAAAGGTATAGAGAATGATATTACAAATGTCCATGTATCACCCCGACTCAAACATGAATGGGAGGGGGGCTCTATTTCTGAGCTTCCTGTCCAAGGACAAGTCCCAGTGCCTTAGTCCTCATTCTTGAGTATCAGGTGAGGCAAGGCTTTCCTGTTCTAGGGAATGGGAACAAGGGCCCAGCTTGTCCTGGGAGGTGGAGAAGGGGAAGACTGGAGCACGTTGCCTAGGGTCTCTCCTGGCCTCCCGATACTAGCAGACACTAATCCCTGGGCCGGGCTTTCCCACGATGGATAGGGCTTTCTGTCCCTACGACAGTCCTACGTGGCTGGCACCATCATTGTTCCCTCTTTTCACGGATGAGGGACCAGAGACCCAGACTGGTTCGGCGACTTGCCGGAGGCCCCACAGCTGGCCAGTGCTAGATCTGGGGTTTGGCCCCAGAGCTGCGAACTCGAATTCAGTGATGTTTGGGTGACACCTCCGTGCTGCGTACTCTCTGCCCTCCAGACCTCAGGAGCATTTAGACTGTTTCGGCCTGAGCTCAGGAAGCCGCAGTCTTTTCGCTGCTTCTCACTTTCAAATCTCTTTCTCTCCCTTCCACTCACATTTCCCAGCTCTGGGACTGGCCCCGGGCCTTCATTTCTGGTGCCCCAGCTAAACCCTCGGTCTAGTCCTGTGCACCCCTGCTCCTACGCCACTGCACAGCAGGAAGCGGGGACCCCACCTGCCTGCGCCTGACGAGGAGAGGAACTCGGCTTCGGCAGCCTCTCCTCCCCTGTCTGCCTCCAAGCCCCTGTTTTCTCTGCTTTCTCCCTAGAAAACATCGTCTTTGTCTCCTCCTAATAGGGCCTTGGTTTGAGGTCACGAGTCCTGTTGGCAAACCTGGGCCTGCTGACCCTGATGGAGGAGCGGCCCCTCCTGCTCTCAGTACAGTTCCAGCACCCAGACCTTGGTGGTTCCCACAGCGAGGCAGGAGCTCTTTCAAAGGGCAGGCGCCCCCACCTCTCTCTGCCCTGCCCATTGTTCACTGGGGTTGAGCCTCTGTCGCCCACCCTCATCTCCGAGTTGGGAATCACTCTGTGGAATGAGAAACATTACAAATGGGGTCGTGATGTACAGGGGTGGGCAAAAGTAGGTTAATAGCAATGATAAATAATGCGGCCATAAATAAGAATACAAGAATAAACTCTGTTGTGCACACTCACAACGGTAAACCTACTTTTGCCCACCCCTCTATGTGTGAACAGCTGGTGGCAAGAGGAAGACTGAGCACTATAGCCGAAGCGCCTGCCAGTCCGCGGTTGCAGTAGTCCGTGATTCTGTTACCCCGCAGTCTAAGATTTTAGTTTCAAGAGAATGAATCTCTCACATTAAAATTTTATGCCTATGCCAGGCAGGTGGCGGAAGGGGTGGCAGCCTTCCTAGGCTGTGCATGGCCTGGCCCAGCTGTGGTCAGCTTTTACCCATGTCCCTTGGTAAGCATCCAGAGCTATTTTCCTGTGTGTCCCTTCAGGGAAGTTTCTGCCCCTTCTGGACTCTATAAAAGGAGGGGGTTGGTAATGATCCCTCCCAGCTTCGTGAACGTCACCACAGACACGGGGACCAGTGCATTTGTTTCCTGGTCTTCCCGCAAAGCTGCCAAGGAGACCCAGGGCCATACCCTGGTACCTGGAAGGGGAGAGAGCGAACCTCGCCACTGTGCCGTAGCTTAGCCTTGAAAATAGCTGTTGCTTCTCGGCTCAAGGAAGGTGGCATTCTGCCAGGGGGGATAGGAGAACTGGCCGATGGCAAGTCAGTGGGGGCGAGTGAGTGCTGGTGGTTATTTACACGCCTCGGTCGAGATTGTGTTGTGTGCGCGTGTGGCCTGGGTGCTTTGAGAGGAGGCCAGGGCAGCAGCGTGTTCAGTTGCCACTGTGGTCAGACTCTGAGAAGCTGAGGGTATTACTAGTTCCACCGAAGTGCCGCAGTCCCGACACCCTCCTCAGCCTGGTCGGAAGTTCCCAGAGCCAAGAGAGAGTTTTGGAGGCCACAGAGTTGGAAGCAGAGTTGAGACAAGTTTCGTTTTTCTTCTTGATGGTCTAAGCAGGACTTGGGCATTGAAACCCAAAAGTAATCCCCGAGGGGCCAGCTGTATGTTGTTGGATAGTCACTAGACTTCTGAGGATGATCACTTTGCAGAATATACAGATATCAAATTATAGTGTGGCATACAGGACACATATTTATTTTACAAAGTAATTCCCGAGGATAGGAAGGCATGTGCTGCAAACAAAATTTATGGCACCGGCCCGGCTGGTGTAGCTCAGTGGATTGAGCGCGGGCTGGGAACCAGAGGGTCCCAGTTCAATTCCCAGTCGGGGCACATGCCTGGGTTGCAGGCCAGGTCCCCAATGAGGGCCATGTGAGAGGCAACCATACATTGCTCTTTCTCCCTCCCTTCTCCTCTCTCTGAAAATAAACAAAATCTTTAAAAAAAAAAATTTATGGAACCGCCAGGTGTATATGAGGCCATCAAATCTACCTCCTCCCCACTTTACAGATGGGGAAACTGAGGCCAGAGAAGTGACGCGATTGGCCCCAGGGTGGAGTCAGAACTAGAGCTCAGGCTTCCAGAGCTGGGCAGACACTGAGCTCCCAGGACTGGAGCTGGGGGCGGGGGTCAGGGGGTGGGGAAGGGTTCCAGCATGGGAATCAACTCGGGTCCAGATTCCTGAAAGTTCCTTGTGACCCCAGGGAAGGGCCCCAAATCTCCTGGGCCTGTAAGTCTCAGCCAGAGGATATTCTGTGGTGGCCAGAAGTGGGTTCCCCGAAGTGACGAAGACTCTGGAGAGAAACCTGGGGGCCCGTGGGCACAGCAGCAGGTGGAGGATTCTTTCCTGTAACCCAGCGCCTACTTGAGCCTCAGTTGCTGGGCCAGGACAAATGTCAGGCTCCCGGCATCAGAAACCCAGACAAGGGAGCAGGGCCAGGGGTGCAGGAAGTTGGTGGTGGGGCCTTTCTTGGAACCCCAGCCCAGCCCCCCCAGAGGCCCCCATCCAGGGGTTCTCTGAGCAGGGAAGCTCATCCTCCTCTCTACCTCTGCCCAGGTTGGTTAATATTCAATAGGAGTTACATTAGGTCCCCGACCCCGCTAATACTGAGCAAACATTTGGAAAACATCATTCCGTGACTGAGCTCGCGCCGGGCACTGATAAGGCGGCCTAACCTTGAGGAGCCCAATCCGCAGCTGCTGACAGCAGCCCTTTATTCCGCCTGCCTCCTCGGCGCCCTGGTGGGTGCGGGCAGCCGCTGTGGGAGCGGCGTGGGCAGGGCAGGTGGGGCAGGACCCGTGCTGGGGAGTGGTTCTGGGAGCTGGCCCTGGGCAGGGTGGTGGGTCTCCTGAGAGATTCCTTATCTTGGGACTTCTGTTTTATTTCACTGACTCCTGGCTCCGGTTAGATCGTCTGACTTTCATGCTCTGATTTCAACAATGTGTGACATCCAGAGAAAGTTGAACAGCCAGGATGTCAATGTGCCCCTGAGAAACAGGGCACAGGGCACTCCCGCACCTTCTGTCATTCACTCAACAAACACTTATTGAGCACCTACTGTGCACCAGGCTCTGTGCTAGTCACTGGGACCACAGCGGCGAGCAAGAGGAAGGAATTTCTTCTTGGAGTTTTCCTTCTCAGAAAGAGAGAGCGCAAAGAAATGAACATAGAATTCTGCAGTAAGTGCCAAGAGGAAGAATAAAGCAGGGTGAAGGGCGGAGTGTGAGGAGGGAGTGCCGCATCAGATGGGTGGCCAGAGGGTATCTCTGAGGAGGTGACGTTTGCGGAGAGACAGGAGTGACATGAAGGCGCAGCTAAGCCATGGGGGAGAGGATTTTAGGGAGTGGGAACAGCGGTGGCAAAGGCCCTGGTGGAGAGTGGCAGAGCGCGCAGTGGGGGCAGGTTTGGGGGACAGAGTGAGCAAAGATCAGAGAGAAAGGGCCACGGGGACCAGCTGTGGCTTTTCTCCGGGTGAGGTGGGGAGGCACTGGCTCTGAGCAGTGGAGGGACACAAGCAGAGTTTCAGTTTTAGTTCACTGAGGGGCGCACAGGCTGCAGGGGCAAGGCCAGAAGCGAAGGGACCAGTGAGGAGAAGGCGGGGCCCAGATGGAGCGGGAGCTTACTGACAGCGTGTGGGGCGTGAGCAGAGGCCGTGTGTGAGAGAAAGAGGCTCCCAGGCTGGAAGTGGGAGAGTAAACCTGCCTGTTCCTGAGAAGGGAAGGACAGCAGAGGAGCAGGTTTGGGAGGCAAAAGCCGATAGATGGGGCAGTTGAGGCCCAGAGAGAGGAGGTGATTCCCACCAGCACTCACGGAATGAGTGGCAATATCGAACAGGACCTGGGTCTCCACCAGTTTCGCCCTCCCTGCTTCCAGCTTCCGCCAAGCCTCATTGCACAGGGACGCCTCTCAGAGTCCCAGGGACCAGGCCAAGGCAGCAGAAGGTCCTTCTCACATCTTAGGCCAGGACTGGCCCGGCCAGGGATGTGCAGTGGGGTGTGGGGCCCTCGCAGACAGAGGTCCCAGATCTCGGAGTTCCTGGGAGGGAGCCCAGCAGCGGGGCAGGAGGGTAGCGTGCTGTCTCTGAGAAGGTTTGTCTGGAGCATATGCAGCTCCTGCTGATGGATGAGGCTGCCGGGTCAGGTGTGGCCTCAGATCCCCTTGTCTAGACCTTTCGCCTCAGGGTTCAGGGACCCCTCGGCCATCTCGTGTTACCCAGAGGGATTCGTTTTGCTTGTTTTGCACACTTTCATCTGGAAAGAAAGAGACCCTTTTCTAAAGCAGAGCTTGAAAACCTGCTCTCTAGACAGATGGCCTCTTCAATGCTCAAGACCCACCTTAAGCCCTCTGCCAAGTTGTCATTGACTTGCATGCCTCCAGCGATGGGTGGATCACTCCTGCAGTCACCGTATTGTGTCACGGGCAGTTCTGGCACTTGGAAAGTTCTTCCACAAGCTGGGTTAGAATCCATCTCTCTTCCTTCCGATGAGCTGGTCTGGGCTCTGCCCCCGGATGCCCCCTCCTACTCCCACATCCAGCTGTGTCTCCTTCGCTGCAGGGCAGCCCTTTCTGGGCTGAACTCTCTCTCCTTGCACCTCACCCACTCCCCATCAGCCATGCGAAAACCTCCCCTCTGCCACATCCCCGCCCTCCCCGCTCACCCCTCTCTGCTGTCCTCACAGCCGTGCAGAACGAGCGGGACCGGATCAGCACTCGCAGGTCAAGCTATGAGGACAGCAGCCTGCCCTCCATCAACGCGCTCCTGCAGGCCGAGGTCCTGTCCCAGCAGGTACCGGGATGACCCCTCTACCCACCTGGGACCCCCACATACTGAAGCGGGGTCACCTCCGTCCCATCCTCCCCAGCCAAACCCTGGAGCAGCAGATAGAAGGACCCTCAGCTATCACAGAAGGGAAACTGAGTCTAGTGTCACACAGCCAGTGTAGTAGCCAAGAGGAATCTTGAACCCGGCCTGGCACTCTGGGGCACTTTGTAGTTCATGCCGCTGCCTGCATTGCTCAGGCCAAGCAGAGTCGTTGCTGTCACTGGGGGCCTGCGGTCAGCTTTGCCCCAGAGAACAGATAAGTGAACAAGTGGACAGAGTAGCAAGCTGGGACTCAGCTAGCCTCTTGCTGTGTGACCTCGGGCAAGTCACAGCACCTCTCGTGGGCCGTGGTTTCTTCATCTATCAGAGGAGGATAATTATCTTTGCCCTGCTTCTCCCCTCGGGCTGAGGGGCTCCTTGGGATTCTAAGGAGCTAGCGGGAGAAAAGGCAGGGACAGGCAGCAGGTGAAGGCCCAGAGGGGCCCTCCTCCCTCCTGTCTGCCTCCTTCAGCCTTCTTCCTTCTGTCCGTTTTCCCTTGTGCTTCCTCCAGAGCCGAGTCGGCACGCACAGCCCATCTGCCCCTTTCCAGGCAGGGAGACTGTCTGAGGAGGGGCTCTGTGCAGGGTTCAGAGAGCGTGGGGCAGGCCCAGCCTTCCCCAGCATTTCCTTCCTCTCCCTCCAGATCACCTCCCCCGTCTCCGGGATCAATGGAGATATCCGGGCAAAGAAGATTGCCAGCATCGCAGACGTGTGCGAGTCCATGAAGGAGCAGCTGCTGGTGCTCGTGGAGTGGGCCAAATACATCCCGGCGTTCTGCGAACTGCCCCTGGACGACCAGGTGCGGGCCGACGTGGACCGTGGGCACAGGGGCCCTGGGCAGGAGGGCCCTGCCGGCCCACCTGGGGTAGAGCCTTGGACTAGTTTGATGTTATTTAACAGAATGCACATAGTGCTCATATGTCCTGGAATTTTTTAAACCACTTTGCAAATATTAACTCATTTAATCCTTCCAACAACACTATGAGGTAGTGCTGTTATTAGTTCCATCTTACAGGTGAGGAAACTGGGGTACAGAGAGGTTGAGTAACTTGCTCAAGGTCACACAGCCAGTATCCAGCAAAGCTGGGATTAGAACCAGGCAAGCAAGCTCCAAAGTCCAGGGGCCCAAGGCCAGGAATCAGGACGTTTGGGATTGAGCCCTGGTTTTAAGACTGGTTCTCTGTGTGATCTTAGATTGTTTCTTATCTCCGAGTCTCAGTTTTCTCATCTGTCAAGTGGAAATTATAATACCTGCCTCAGAAAGTTGTTGGGAGCATTGAGGACATTACCATTTGAAAAGCATGAATCATGTAATGAGGACAGCTGGCCTCCCCAAATGTCAGTCTTCCTTGTGCCCCACCAAGACGGCTGAACTCAGCATTTTATTTCCCAGAGCACATTCTCTGGCATGCTAAAAATGTCCCAGGGGACACGGGGACTGCATAGACAGGGGAGCAGCTGAGGACAAATGAGTTTCTGAGATATTGCGAATGCGAGCTCCGGCTTAGCGCCCCTGTTCGGCCTCTGCAGCCGTTTGCCCTGTCGGGGAAAGGAGAGCTGGGTGGGGTCATCTTAGCTCTGAGGGAAGCTCGGAGTCGTCACCAATGGCCAGGGCCAAGATATCAACCCCTGGTGCATTTGATTCTCTGTTCTGCACAAAAGACTGGCATGCATGTCAGTCTATTAAATTCCCGGAGAAGTCCCACAGGTAAGCCGTCTGTTGAACTGTGCAGACGGACCCAGGGCTTCTGAACTCCTCTGATACCCAAACCCTCCTGGAACACCTATTAGCACCCCACGTGGGACAGCTGTGCAAACACCGGCCTGGCTGGTCCTCGGCCTCGCACGGGGGTCTGGGTGGGACGTCCTCTCACGTGGATTCCTCCGGGGCTGGGGGGGATGGCAGGGCAGGGATCTTGGCAGAGCTGCCCCTGCTTTCCGCCCTGCTCCTCGTGTTCTGGCCCTGGTCCCCTCTGCTGGAGAGTCTGCATTAATGTTTAATCCCTCCTGTTCCTTCCCAGGGGCTCAGCAGGGCAACAAGACACCCCTAAGCTGAACAATTGTTAACCTCGATTTCCCACCCAAACCTCCCTGGCTGGGGCTCAGAGCATTCTCAGAGAGCAGTGATGGGTGGCCGATAACACAGGACAATCATTAACACCCCACCCCCTGCCTGCTCGACCCCAGAACAGCCACCATGTCAGGGGACAGGACTGGGGACCATGAGGATTCCCAGCTCTCCATTCATGGTGTATAAGGAGCCCATCTTGCTTCAGATGCGGGCGGGTGGAGGAGGAGGCACACCTGGGAGAATTGGAGGCCATCGTCTTCCCAAGGACACCCCAAGCAATGTCTATAGACATTGCCCAGGAACCGCCTTCCAAGTGTGTTTACTTCTCATTTTGTTTGGGACATCAACCCATGGAAACCTAGAAGGCTGGGTAGCATCGGACAAGGGGTCTGAGGCCTAGAAGGAAAAGCAATTTGCCCAGGGTCACAGAGCAAGGCAGCCACAGAGCTGGGATCTGATGCCAGGTCTTGAGCCTCTCAGTGTGAGAGCCACTGGGTATGTGACAAAACCCTGCACCGTCCCGGGTGAGCAGCATGGGAAGTGCTCGACAATCAGCATCCTTGTCCTGGTCATGGAACATGCGCTCCACCTCCTGTTGGCCATTTCTCTTTGCCTGTCGCCCCCACGAGGTTTAACCACAGGGAAATGGACTAGGGAGGGACAGGTGGCTGCCCAGGAGGGGCTAGATCTGGAGAGGAAGTTACAGGTTTGCTCATTCGTTCATTCACCCATTTCTTCCTTCCTTCCTTCCTACAAATATTTACTATGTGCCTTAGAACAATCTCACCTCCTTAGATAGGCCTTTTCTGACCTCGCCGTTTACGTGGTCCCTCTTGTCCCGTTGCTCTGTACCCCCATTGTCTAAAAAGTGTCTGTCACTCAGTAGGCACTTCACATTTGATAACTGAAAGAAAGAACAATCAAATTAATTAATGAACAAAAGCAATTTTCCCTTGCAATTTACCTGCTATAAGACCTCGAAACTCCCAAACCCAACCTTGCAGGTAAGACCCTTGAGGCTACCAGCCTGCTCCCAGTGTGTCTCTCCCATCCTTTGTATCTCATGCGAGTGCTAAAGCAGGCGGTTCTGGAAGGGCAGGCCGCGTCCTCCTGTGAGTTCGCTGGGCTCCTACCACTGACTTTAGTCTTCCGAGGCAGCCTCGTCCTCTCCTCAGGGAAGGGGTCTGTCAGCTCATCCCCTTCCCAGGACCAGTGCTCATCCCTTTGCCTTCACTGGGAACCAACCTATGAGTCCAAACTCTTGTAACTCCCTCCCAGAATCCTAGAACCTTACGATGTCAAGTGAGGGATGCCCTGTAGATCTTCTGGAGTGGTGACTTCCCAAACACAATGGCACACGTCAGAATTGGCTGGGGAACTTATTTAATACAGATCCTTGGGCCCAACCCCATGCACACAGAATCAGAATCTCTGATTGCAGGGCCTAAGAATCTGCATTCTTACAAAACGCTGTTTACAATCATTCACAGCAGGCCCATGGGTAGGAATTTGGGACCCATCATTTTAGAACTTTCAGGGCAGCAGACCTTCTTTAGAGTCTGATGAAAGCCCTCTAACGAAAAAAGCACACCCAGAATGTTGTCACAGTTTCACCAGGCACAAAAATCACGCCCAAAGGGGAGCCCCAACTTGCTCAAGGACATAGAAGTTCAAGGTCAGAGTCAGCGTTTGGTCTCCCTGCTCTGAGTGCATATTCTTTCCCCTTCTGGGTTCCTGCTGAGTCTTTTCCAGGTCCCTGGTTTGGTCAGTTATGGGGAGAAGGCAGCAGTTTTTGGATGCCCGTTTTATAGTTCAGGCAAGCACAGCCAGAAGCAGACTTGCCCGCGGCCAGTGAGTCGCTGGGGGCAGCCTTCCCAGGGGTGCAGACACCAGACAGCACCCCTTCTCCCTTCCAGGTGGCGCTGCTCCGAGCCCACGCCGGCGAGCACCTGCTGCTCGGAGCCACCAAGCGGTCCATGGTGTTCAAGGACGTTCTGCTGCTCGGTGAGGGGGCGGCCCGCCCAGGCCCACCCAGGGTCGTCCCGAGAATTACTCGAGTGTTCTGATGTGCTTGCTGGGACGGGAGCGAGAGGCAGCCAGAAATGGCACAAACCCCAGCCCACGACACCTGCACCTTCATGGCATGTTTGCCAATTATTTTAATGCTTCTAGAGGTCACGCTAAGGGTCAGATCCTAGTCTGCGCACTTTACAATTATCAACTCCTTTAGTACAACAACGCTTATGGGGTGAACTGTTATTTACCTCCATTTTACAGATGAGAAAAAACAAGCAAGGTGTAGAAAGTAATTTATCCAGATATTCCTGGCTTGTGAGTGGAGAGTCAGGCTTTGACCCAAGCAGCCTGGTTCTGGGATCGAGGCCCTTACCCTTGACGCTTTGGCGCCTTCCGAGTGGCCCTGAAATGTCATCACTCTTGAGCGTCTTGTTGGAGAACGGACCTTGGGTGATGTGAAAGGGTCCTAGAAAGCCAGGCTCCAGACCCAGTCCAATAACTTTGAGCAACTCACTCCTTTAATCCGAGCCTTAATGTTCTCATCTATAAAATGGGTATGACAGTCCCCAAGGGGCGCCAGCTGCATTGCAACTGCAAGGGACAGGGCCCGTTCAAAGTGAGGGGTAAGGGGGACACCCAAGGTGGCTTCCCCATCCTCTCTGCTGTCCGACCCCGCAGGGAACGACTACATCATCCCCCGGCACTGCCCGGAGCTGGCGGAGATGAGCCGGGTGTCCATGCGCATCCTCGACGAGCTGGTGCTGCCTTTCCAGGAGCTGCAGATCGATGACAACGAGTACGCCTGCCTCAAAGCCATCATCTTCTTCGACCCAGGTACGGTCCTCGCCCCCACTCCCCGCCTCGGCGCTCCGGGCCTCCCGCCGGGCGGCACCCCGAGTCCCAACCCCATCTCTGTAGTCCAGCAACCCGGAGAAGGCATTTTTATTAGCGCCACTTCACAGACAGGAAAATCAGGGGTCAGAGGGACGGTGTGACTCGGCAGGGCACACTGCCTGCCTCCACAGGCTCGGCTTTCCCTTCCCTGTCCCGTCCTCCCTCTTTCCTTCTCTCTCCTTCCCCCTGTCTTCCTTCTTTTCTTTCCTTTTACCTTTTCTCCTTTTCCTTAAAACACTTTTATCCAAATAATATCTGCGTATTCTTAAAATGCAGAGTCCTCCTTCCCCACTTTCCCTGTCCAAGCCTACTCCCCGGAGAGAACCATTTCTGATTCTTTTAACTGTTTCTTCTTCCTGGCCATTCCCTCGAGCTCCAGATAAAATGCTAAGCCTGCTCTTTCTTGATTTATCTTTTTTAGATCGTATTCTTCCTGCTAGGCTAGTGGAGGATTTCACTTTCCTCTGTCACCTTTCCCACCGTTTCTCCCCTGTCCTCGTCATACAGTTTATGGCTATTTTAGTGTCTCTGTCGATCACCGTTGTCACATTTGTTGTGTGCTTATGCCTTTATTCCTTGTTCTATCAGCTGCGGGGAGGATTTTCTAACCCTTTACTTAGCAGGGTGAAAACACAGTAGCCCCTCTTATCCGCAGTTCTGCCTTTCATGGTTTCAGTTACCTGCGGTCAACCGCGGTCTTAAAACATTAAGTGGAATATTCCAGAAATAAACCATTTGTAAGTTTACAATCGCACGGGGTTCTGAGTAGGGCGATGAAATCTCGCCCCCTCCTGTTCCACCTGCCTGGGACATGGACCGCCCCTTTCCCCAGCGCATTCGCTCCGCACACGCTGTCTCGTGGTATCCACTCGGTAGCCGCCGCGGTGGTCAGATGGACTTTGGCAGTGTCACAGTCCTCGTATTCAGACAATCTGATTTTACTTAGCCCTGGCGCCCAAGTGCCAGAGTGGCGATGCAGGCAGTTCGACACTCAAAAGAGAAGCCGGGAAGTGCTTCCTGTAAGTGAAGAGATGCGTACAGCGCAGTAAGACATTTGAGAGAGGAAGAGAAAGACCACACTCACGTAACACTTATTACCATGGATATGGTTAGGATTGTTCGATTTCATTATTAGCTATTGGTATTAATCTCTTACTGCGCCTGATTTGTGATTGAACTTCTTGGTAGGTTTGTATGATAGGAAAATAGGAAAACACGTGATCTATAACACGGTGCGTAAAGGGTTCAGTTCTATTCGGGGTTTCAGACATGCGCCAGGGGCCTTGGACTGCACCCCCGCTGTCTACTGTGTTGCGTCCCCGCCCTTTCCTCGGCTCTTGACTCTCCTCTCTCCATCCCATCCATGGACTTCCGTCTGCATTTGTCATTACATCTGTGTGCAAAGCCTGATTTTATAGAACAATGTCAAGGTTCCCGGGCCCCCAAAGGCTCGCTTGCTTCCTTCCCTCCTTGCATGTTAGGGAGGACCTCCTAGGTGCCAGGCACCTGCGTGAAGATCACCTCTGGTAACGACAGTAGTGAAGAAGATGACCACCATTTATGGAGTGCTTTTCAAGGTTCTGTTCTAAACACTCTATGTGGATTATCTCACGTATTATTTGCAACATGGTACCTGTGAGGGAGGAATTATTATCTCCATTTTGCAGATTAGAAAACTGAGGCACAGGGAGATTGATTCATTTGCCCAAGGTCACACAACCAGGAAATGGCAGAGCTCGGATTTGAACTTCAGACTACCCAGCTCTCAAGCCTCTGTTCTTACCTACCACATGTTATTCCCCATTTCTTAAAGGATAAGATTTCTAGATCTAGTTTCCTTGAGAGCTGTATCTCCTGCAGCACTCAGCACTGGGCTAGACAGTAATTGCTAAGCAAAATGTGCAGGATACTGATGCTGAGTCAGGGTCAGCTACCTGACTTGGAGGGGCAGGTGACCTAGAATAGGGCCTGGCATGTAGGTGGTGCTCAATAAAAGTTTATTGACTGACTAAAAGAATGCACAAATGTGGTTCAGTGGAGAGAGCCCTGTACTGGAAGTGAGGGTAAAATCCTCTTTTTGCCACTTACATTAGAAAATAAATGCATTACCTCCATGAACTCTGAGCTGACCTAGTAGAGGACTACTTGAGTTCCCTTCTTGAGACTGAGGATCTAGAATTTATCCATTAATTTTTTTTCATTCATTTATCCTTCCACCCATCTACCTATCCTTTCATCCAGTTAACTATTCAACAAATATTGACTACACATGGTGCTAGGTCATGGGTTTAAAATGACAAATGAGACACAGGCCTGCCTGTCAGAGCTCACAGGCTAGTGGAAGGGACAGTCACCTCCTGTGCGGCCAGCAGCCACAGAAATTTGGGAACATGACATACATTCATAACGCAGACTCGGGGAGGGGGGAATGGAGA
This sequence comes from Micronycteris hirsuta, assembly GCA_004026765.1. Lineage (NCBI taxonomy): Eukaryota > Metazoa > Chordata > Mammalia > Chiroptera > Phyllostomidae > Micronycteris > Micronycteris hirsuta. Next base: position 57,974 of record PVJI01001664.1, read on the forward strand.
AGGCTTCCTGGTGGAGGTGGAACCTAAGCTGAGACCCCAGGATGACACAGGCAAGGGAGCAGAGAGGCAGGGATACCGTTCTAAGGCAGCAGAAGCAGCCTGGGCTGAGGTACGGACAACGGGACCTCCATTGGGATCAGGAGCCCCAAGTCCACATCCTGGGTCTGTCAGCAACCGGATATGTGACCCGGGCCAAGCCCTTTCCCTGCTCTGTGCCTCAGTTTCCCCAGTGTAATGAAGAAGTCGCTAAGTACCTTCTTGGGTAGGTTCCTGAAGTCCCGTCCCCCATCCCTGGTTTCCCTCTCCCAGTTCTGCATCTCAGAAAACGTGACAGGAACACTTTTGCCCGAGTCCAGGAAGCTACCAGCTGCCCTAATGAACTTGTGTTCTTGAGGACCCTGAATCCTCATCCCAACACTGCTGAGGACTCTGATGTTTGGGGCCCCACGAGTCAGGGGAGGTCTGGGTCCTGACTTCCCAGTTGCTCCAGCTGGGCGCCCTGCCATCCCTTGCCTCCCCCTCCCGTTGCAGATGCCAAGGGGCTGAGTGACCCGGGCAAGATCAAGCGGCTGCGGTCCCAGGTGCAGGTGAGCCTGGAGGACTACATCAACGACCGCCAGTACGACTCGCGCGGCCGCTTCGGTGAGCTGCTGCTGCTGCTGCCCGCCCTGCAGAGCATCACCTGGCAGATGATTGAGCAGATCCAGTTTATCAAGCTCTTCGGCATGGCCAAGATCGACAACCTGCTGCAGGAGATGCTGCTGGGAGGTCCGTGCCAGGCCCAGGAGGGGCTGAGAGGTGGGCAGGGGCGGAGGGGCCTCTCCAAGAGACAAGCTTCGCTCAGACCTGGGCTCACTTCTGAGCTCCATCCCTTCCTTACTCTGAGGCTTTGGGCAAATTCCTTAGGATTTTGGGCAAATCCCAGCTGAGCCTCAGTTTCCTCATCAGGAAAATGGGGACAATGGTCGATTTATTCAGGCACTGAGAGCCTAACATGTGCCAGTCACTGTTTTAAGAGTTGGAGATTCAGCAGAGAACAAGATCTCTGTCCTCCTCGTTGTTGTGTGAGTGTGCGTGCGCCTGTGTGTATTAGGGCCCATGGGAAGAGGCAATAATCAAGTAAATAATAAAGAGGGTAACTGCAGATATTTAAATAACCAGGTAAAACACTACAGCAGAACTGAAAAGGGGCCTCTTTTGATAGGTTAGACAAGGGAGGCTACTCTGAAGTGGTGGCTTTTGTGTTTAGACCAGATGGATGAAAGGAAATAGAACATTTCAAAGCCAAGAGAAAAACCCTGTAGGCAGAAGTAACTGACACAGAAGTCCCGAGGCAGGAGAGGCAAGTGTGTTGGAAAAGGAGAAAGGGGGATAAAGTTGTGAGACAGGGGAGTCGTATGAGCTGAGGATGGAGATCAGGCAGAATGCAAATGAGAAGCACATGGTTTTATAGGCCATGGTCAGAAATTGGGATTTTATCCTCGTACAACTATTGTAAGAAGAGTGAAAATCAGGCTAGTGTTGTAAACCAACTACTCTGATTGTTGGGTGGACACCGAATGTCGGGGGTGGGGGCAAAGGGGAGACAGGAGAGGCCTGAGCATGTGGTCTCCAGTCAGGAGACGGGCGATGGGGGCTGGACTAGAGCAGGGCTGGACATTTCGCAGCGGAGGAAAAGTTTGATCATCTATTGAGAGGAAGAACCCGAAGGACTTGCTGATTGATCAGATGTGGGGAAGCAGGGAAAGAGGAAGAGTCATGGGTGAAACCTACGTTTTTGCTTTGAGTAACAGGAATTCTAGTGGAGCAGTTCACCAAGATGGAAAGACTGAGAAGAACAGTTGGAGGTTGGATGTGGTGGCGGTGGTGAGGGATGAACCAGCAGATCCATCTGAGAGTTTAGCTAAGCTTGAGATGACTCTCAGATTCCAGGCAGAGTTACCAAGGGGGCAGTTGAATGTCTGTCTGTTGCTCATACACAGTGTGAAGCTCAGGATACACGGCAGCTCTGTGGTGTTCCAGCAGGTAGGTGCCAGGGAAGGAGATTGGAGGAGGCAGACTTGCCAGGGTGATAGGAGCAAAGCCGGGGAAGTTCCAAGAGAAGAGTGTGTTTCAAGGAGAACAGGACATTCCATGGCGTTAAATTCCGCAGGAGAGGGACGGGGGTGTTCACTGGATTGGCAGCTGGGAGGCTCTTGTGAAGAGAGAGTGTCAGGGGACCGTGGGAAAGGAAGCCAGATTGAGGGGTGTTACAGAGTGCATGATGGGAAGGTGAAGTGGAGGTAACAAGAGTAGACTAACCCTTTGGAAATGTTTTACTCCAAAGGGGAGCTATGAGGGAGTTGACAATGAATGCAAGGGAGCGATGATAATAATGGGCGATGGAACCTTGGCTGGACTAACCGAGAAATAAAGATGGGGTGATAGATAGTGAAAAGTGGGGGTCAGGGTTGGTGGCCTCAATAGGGTTGAAGAATTTGTGCAGTGGTGGCGCTAGATGAAGTGAGCTGGAAGGCTAGGAGGCAGCACCCAAGGGAGGGAGCTTGGACTCATTGTAATGCTCACAGGCAGAAGTGGTTATTCCCGAAAGATGGGCTACAGGTGAAGTGCTTACTATGGGCATTCCAAGGAAGGAGAAGTTTAGTTCCGGTTAGAATGGGGAAAACCGAGAGAGACTTCACAATGGAGGAAATATCTGAGCTGAAATTGTGGACATGCAGGGGTGGAGGTGTGGGGACGAGATTGATAGGTGAGTTGGGATGAAATGCTTGAAGGACTTCATACCATGAACTCTGAGAACCATTGATTAAATCCATTGTATTAACATCCAGTCAGTACTCAATATAATATTTAAATGACCTCAATGCTTCCTTACATACTCCTTGTTTCTTTTAAATCACTTTTGTTCTCTTGACTTGTTGGGTCCTCCCAGTGCCCTCATAAAGTCTATGGATGGGAATGGTACCCCCAGTTCGCTCACCCAGGAATAGGAGCCCAATGGGCATCTTCAGTATGGGATGGGCAGGGCGATTGGCCACACCTGAGGAAGATGGCAGCCCAAGGCCCATGGTCCTTTCCCCAAACCCTCCATCTTCACTGCGTTCCCTCTGTCCCTGCAGGATCCTCCAGTGATGCCACGCATGCCCATCACCCCCTGCACCCTCACCTGATGCAGGAACACATGGGCACCAACGTCATCGTCGCCAACACAATGCCTGCTCACCTCAGCAACGGACAGATGTGTGAGTGGCCCCGACCCAGGGGGCAGGCAGGTGGGCAACTTGGGCTCTACTCAAGACGGGGTGCGGTTGGGGCGGAAGAGGGGAGCCGAGAGAAGGTGGGGTCTAGAAGATGGGAACCAGGATACAGCAGTTCTCTGTGCTCCAGGGTATGGGTGAGGGTGAGGGTGAGACTGCCCGCCTATTATTATTAAGGCTTTTACGCAGTGAGGTGACTGTCAGCCTCCACTGAAGGACGCTGTCCTTGGGATGAGGTGACCCACGGGGGGAGGTCGCCCACTGGGTGAGGGTGTCCACTAGGGTGCACATGCCGTCATTTTCACTAGGGAAACTTGTTTGTTATATAAGGCTCCTCGACTGGGTGAGGTTCTCCAATAGACAGTGGGGTGAGACTGTTTATTAGGTTGGGATGTCCACTGAACCAAACTCTCTTCCAAGCTGAAATCCCACAAAAGGGAGTGTGTCCCTAGCAAGGCTCTTCAAAGAAGAGGGTTAGCATTGGGAAGAGGCAGTCCGTTAAAATGAGATTTCATTTCATTGAGATTGTTCTTTGGGAAAGTGGTCCATTGAATAAAATTAGCCAAGTGGGTCATGGGCAAAGTTACTTTCTGAATCCCCTATGGGGTGAGGCCAATTAGTTTCTGTTGCCCATCTACTTAGACATCAGAGAAATCGTACTTTTAAAGCCAGTTAGTTCGACCTTGCGTTTCACCAACTGTTGCTCCTTCTCTTTAAGAGTGGGTGTTCCTGTCACATGTCCCATTGTCCTTGGGGACAGTCAGACTTGGGCCCTGGAGAAGGAGCCCACACCTCTGTATTGAATGGGGGGGTAGGGGTGGGCAGGACCTGGGCAAAGGCTCTGCCACAAACCTGGCCCAGCCACTGCCTCCTAGACCCCACGGGGCTCAAGGCCGTGCTCTGGGGCTCGGAGAGCTTGGGCCCTCAGAGGCCTTAGAGAGTGTCTAGCTCTATTCTCTCACTTTATAGAAGAGGAAGAACTTTCCTAGGGCTCTTCCTTTACTCCCCAAAGGGCGGGAATGCTGAGCAGCTTGTCTGTCTCTCTGTCCCTTCAGCCACCCCTGAGACGCCACAGCCCTCACCGCCAGGTGGCTCGGGGTCCGAGCCCTACAAGCTCCTGCCAGGGGCCGTCGCCACCATTGTCAAGCCCCCCTCCGCCATCCCCCAGCTGACCATCACCAAGCAAGAAGTCATCTAGCAAGCCGCCGGGGGTCGGGGGCTCTGCTGGCCCCCCAGCCCCCTCAGAGAGCCCCTGGTGGTCCCTCCGTCGCAGCGAAGGGAGCTGTAACGCTAGGACCAGTCCCAGAGCAGTAATGAAAAGGGCAAAGGGCCCAAGGACTTGGGCTGCGGGCCGCATCACATTGCCACCCTCCACCCCTGCTCTGGATGAGGGGCTTTGACTTGGGGAGACCCCAGCTGGAAAACCCTCGGCTGCCTCAGACAACTTTGCAGAAGCCACTGCCTTCCCCTCATCCGTATCTGCCCCACCCACTTCCAGAGAGGACAGCTGCCTAGGAGGACAGGGGACATTGCTCCAGCGCAGCTCCCTCCCCCTCAGGCCGGTCCTTCTTCTGTCCCAGTGCTGCCATAGTGTCCACACACGGGGAGCCCCTTACTCCTCCCTGCTCTGCTGCCCCCACCTCCAGTGCTCCTCTCCATCTGCCACTGCCACCTCAGCACGCCCGTTTCTCTGGAGCCGCCTCTGCAGAGGCTGAGGGAGACTTGGGGACAATGTCCCAGGCACTCGGGGAGCACTTGCAGAGCACTGGCGGGCCGAGCGCAGTGCAACAGATCGTAGGGAGGAAGACACTTTCTGCCTGTGACGCACAGCTCAGCCCTTCCTCAGGGACTTGGTTCGGACCCTTGGGTGGATCCCTTGGTTGGTGATGATCCCTACAGGCTTTCAACAATGAAAGAACAGTTCCAGGTGGACGGCTGCAGCAGGAACTTGCAGGGAAGCCTGGGCTCGTCAGAGAAAGCACCCACAAAGGGGCAGACTACGTACTAGGCCCTTAAGGCAGGGTTGGATTCCGGCTGGTGGAGCAGGTGAGACAGGACATTCCAAGGGAGGTCAGAGAGCCTGGGCAAGGCCTGGAGGTCAGAAGAAGGGCTGGAGGGGAGGCGGCGAAAAGACAGGGCCGTCCGGAGCAGAGTGGGCATGAGGACAGCACCGGGCCTCGAGTGCCAGACGGAGGCATTGACGCTCGGGCTCCTAGGCCCTGAGTACCTGGGAAGGGAGTGCAGCCAACTGAGCTTTCAGAAGCTGAAGACAGCAGTCCTGCAGAGGAGGGACGTTTGGGAAGGAGCAAGGAGATCGGGTGGGGCTGATGCTGTGATCCAGGTGAGAGAGGCGAGGCTTAGGGGTGGAGAAGGGTGGGTGAGTGCCCAGGTCAGAGTGATATCAGGGGGAATTACACGCCAGGGCCTGTCCCAAGCTCTTCCTTATTCCTGGGACTGTCTCAAGGCACTTGACATGCATCAGCCCCTCTCCTCTTCCCCATTACCCAGAGATCGGTACAGAAGGTGACATTGAGATGTAAGAGGTGGTGAATTTCCTGGAACTTGCAGAGCTAGTTAGCGACCGAGTCAGGACTGGGTCCCAGGTCCACCTGGATCAGAACAGGAGCTCTTCACCAGGGTGACAGAACCTCTTCTCTGCAAGGACCCGTCTGTCCTCACCGAGATAGAACTGAGGGACTTCCTGCCCCCTCCCCCCACCTTGGGAGCTGAAATTTCATGCTTTGCGGGAGCCCTGCCCACGCCCAGAACTAAGATTCACATGGGGGTGCACTCAGGTCCACTTAGCGTCCAGAATCCTGTTTGCTGATAAACAAGAAGAATTCATAACTCTTAGGCCCCTTTTCTCTCTTCACTCCCCAGCTCTGAGGATGTGTGTCAGAGGTCTCGTTCCTGATGTTCCAGGAGTGGGCGGGTTTGGGGGGGCAGGGGACAGGCCTGGGCCTGAGACTTGCTCTGGGGAGCATCACTCAGGGTACATTCTGGAACCTCATCCATGCAGAGTTTTGGTGGCTTTGCAGAATTCTAAAAAATGCCTCTTACCAGCGGGAATTAAAGCTGGGACCAGAGCTGTGCCTGAGTAGGGAGGGTGAACAGTCAGACTGGTTACTGACCCCCCAGCCAGGGATGACCCTTCTGAGCAGATGGGGACAGTACCCCACATCCCCACATTCCATCATTAGTGATGGTTGCTTTTGGCAGAAAGAGGCATGGAGGGTAGGTATTGAGATCGGATGTCCAAGAGAAATCTCTACATCTCCAGTGCCATCAGGATTGGCCGTCCCACCCCAGCGAGCCAAGTCCCTACCCCCAGGAGAAAGTCTTCCCTGCTCAGAGCTCTCAGGCCTTCCTTTGCCACCTCTCATTTCGGTTCCCTAGACATCCCAGCCGGGGGCTCTGACTGGCCTGGGGCAAGGTCGGGAAGCCGGAGTCATTCTGGTTGTGGTCATTCCCACTGCTGGCTCTTCCACCCCGTGATGTCCTGGTGGCCAAGCTGAGATAAGGATCTCCTACGGGGTGGAGTGGGGTAACGGTGGTTTTTCACGGTAGCAGTTTTCTGGGGCAGAGGTCAGTCCTCTGCCCAAATCAACGAACCCTTCCTGGAGGAGAAATCCATCCCACTTCAATAATTTTATTGCAATGCAGGAAATAAAACTAAGGCAAGTTTACTCTTCTGATTCTAAACTGAGACACCACATTGGAACTTTTTTTTTTGTCTACCTGAGTTGTAGTCCTAAAACAAAATCGATAGGCTAGAAAATGGCTGGGGGCAAGCACGGACCCTGCTGCTCTTCATCGAGACAGCCCCTTCTTGAGGCAGCGCTCAGAAGCTTCTTGAGTCTACACGGCTCTCCTGACAATGGACAAGGAGCAGAAGAAAATGGGCTGTAAATGGATGCTCCCACATTTCTTGTGATGACCCAGCCAGTCACTTTTGTCAGCTTGCTCTGTGACTTGCCCTGGTTGGGAAGAAGTGTGGAATTTGCATCCAGTGGTTCTGGAAGTTCTGGAAGTGGGAAGGGTTCTCTCAGATCTACTGCATCCTCCAGCTGCTGTGACTGTCATTTGGTCCCCTGCTGACCTCTGAGCCCCTGTCACTGCCACCCAGTGGGGCAAAGAAACAAACAAACAAAAAAACAGTTCTCGTGTGTTTTAACAAAAGTTTATAAAGCGAAATAAATGGCACCTATGTTTTCTAAGTCCTTGGATGGGTGTCTTCTCTTCCTTTCAGGTGTTAGGTGTAAGAATGAAAGTAGCCAGACAGGTAGGTACTCCAGTTTCTCTTCCGATCGTGTGGATCGTCCACCTTTCACGAGAGTAGCCGGGTGGTCTCCCACAGTGTGCAAAGAGTGTGCCCATATCCAATATTGTTTAATCCTCACAGCAAGAGGTAAGCAGGTTAGCCCTGGCTGGTGTAGCTCAGTGGATTGAGCGCGGGCTGGGAACCAGACGATCCCGGTTCGATTCCCAGTCAGGGCACATGCCTGGGTTGCAGGCCAGGTCCCCAGTGAGGGCCATGTGAGAGGCAACCATACATTGCTGTTCCCTCTCTTTCTCCCTCCCTTCTCCTCTCTCTAATAAATAAATAAATAAAATCTTTAAAAAAAAAAAAAGAGGTAAGCAGGTTAGACATTATCATACCCTCCTCGCCCACTTCATAGGTGGGGAAACTGAGGCTCAGGGGAAGCGATTTTCCTTGGCAGCCAGAGTTAGTTACTCTGGTCTCTCAAATTTTGAGTACTCAGCAGGTGGAGAGAGTGAACGTGAGAAGGGAGGGGATGATGGAAAGATCTGGAAGAATGGCAAGAGGGTCCAATGGTCTGTCATCTACCCTCAGGGTCTAAGATGGAGCCCTGTTCTGGATCCTGGGTCAACCTGCCAGCAATAAGGGACACGTAGGTAGGGGGGAATTTCATCAAAGCAGGTGTTGCTATGAAAAAGAATAATAGCAAGGGATGCACATGAAAATTTCTAGCCAGGTTCGTAGCCACCTTGGTCTTGTCCCCTAATGAACTAGCCACCAAGGACACAGCCGCACATTCGCTCAGGTGTGCTTGGAGCTGGCATGTGAGAGTCTGCTGCTAACTGCCCTTCCCGTTGGGCAGTGTCTCACCGACAGCGGTGGTGGGGCATTTACACCACCGGAGCCGGCACACACTGCCAGTCAAGGCCTCCCCCAGCAGAAAACGTTGTTGAAGGCTCTCCAGCACACCACGGCAAACGGAGATGGGTGGGTGGGGGCGTGCTGATGGCTGGACGGTGGGGGTCCCTAGGTGTGGTGTCACTCAAGCATGAGGTGGAGCATAGTGACCCTTTCAGTTCTTCCCCAACAGAGGGGACAGCAGGTCCAGCCCAGCGAATAGTGTAACCTTGGTCTGGTCACTCCACCCCTCCGAGCTGTATCTGGAAAATACAAATGATCCCTCCCTGCAAGAGTGTCGTCAGGATTGAGTAGCATGAGATGGTAGCGACTCTAAGAGCTGCTGTGGACACGACGTGCCCAAAGTGGCTGCCCGTCCCTTTCTAGTGAGAGGCTAACCATTAAGTTCTCCAGCCTCCGGAGCACCCGTTAGCTGCCTGCCTTATCTTGGGGCCACTCCCGCCTTCCCAGTCCCTCCCTCCACTCACCAGTACCAGGAAATGTTTTCCGTAATATTGCGACAGAAGCCCCATCCCTGTTGGTGCCAGCATAGACGTGGGGCGGGGGGGGGGGGTGGCGGCGTAGCAGAGGAGACTATTGTAGTCCTAGAGTGTGCTTAATAAGTCCATATCGAAACCATAAACCCTGGGCTGCCGTAAATTCCTCAGGCCTTCGTTCCTCCACCTCATCAACCCTTTGCCCCAGTTAATCTCAAATCTCAGCAAGGGCGGCCAGACCTTGTTTTCCATTTCAGTTGCAAAACAGCTTGGGAGAAAGACAGCAAATCCCATTATATTTAGAGGAGATGAAATCAAGGTTCGGAGAAGCGAAGGAGCTTGTCCAGGGCGCGTAGCTAGAGACCACAGCTAGTTGAGCCAGGCCTTGGACCTGTGGTGCTTCTGCCAACACATTTGGCCTCATGAGAATTGCGAATGTGACCCCCCGACACAGAGTGCTTCCCCTGCCATGACACCAGAAGCTTCTCATCCCGTTATTCTGAATTGGAACCCCATGGCTCCAAGAGCGGGGATGAGAGGCGAAAGGGTCTCTGGGTAGGTGACAGGCTGCATGAGGAACCACAGAGAATCCCATGCAGTGTAAATGACCTGTCACCCCAAACTGGTGGCATTGCCACACTTCCTCTTTGGTGGAACCCAGGTCACCTTTGCCCTACCTTTCTGGAACCAATGTGTCATATGTAAGTTCCAAGGCGTGAGCTAAGAGACTGAATCACGGAGTCCCACGCCGCTGTTTGATGATGATGGAGTGAAAAACCAAAGGCCGACACCAGGGACAACACAGACTGACCTTTTCCTCGTGGTCAAACATTGTTGGACATAATTTAATCCCCACGACGTCCCCTGAGCCAGCTGTTCTTGTTCTATTTTACAAACAAGGAAAGCAAGGCTCAGAAGGAGGAAGGGGCTTGACCGAGGCCCACAGCTGGTGTGACAGCTGAAACCCAAACGCCTGTGGTCTGGCCCGGGGGCCGCCACGACGGAATTGAGGAGGGCGTCGACGAGCCGCCACTGCGTGCGGGCACAGACGCAGTGCGAGCTGCGGGCGGTTCACCCTCTGGCGAATGGCAGTGGTCAAAGCCCTGTGCCAAAGCGTCCTGGAGATTATGAAGAACCCGTACCGCCAGGTACTGCCTCCCTCTCAGCCCTTACAGTGTTCGCTTGTAGGGGAAAACAACAGGCACCTGCGTCTTTTTAAATTTTAATTATTTAATTCTCACCCAAGGGCACGCGTGGAGGGGGAGGGAGGGAGAGAAACATCGATGTGAGAGAGACACATTGATGGAACCTGCAACCCAGGCATGTGCCCTGACTGGGAATCAAACCCGCGGCCTTTCGGGTTACGGGACGTCACTCCAGCCAAGTGAAGCACGCTGGCCAGGGCGCAAGCAGCTGAGTTTTAAGAGCCGAAGGCAAGAGAGTGACAGCTGTTAAGACGATGGTGTGAGGAAGGGAGGGATCACTGCGGTCCGGACAGGAGCGGTGTGCGTGCGCAGGAGAAGGCTTCAGAGGCAGCAGCACGGTGGAGAAAGGACAGAGTCAGAGGCTGAGGAGAGGGAGCGAGCAGCAGGCTGGGTGAGCAGCGGGAAGCACAGCCCGTGCGTGGCAGGGGGCCGGGGGCCAGCGGTTTCCAAACTGTGGTCACCACACCCGGCACCTCGATCCTCTGCACACCTGAGGGCCACTGTCCTTTCGGCTACTTTCTACTTTTCTTTAAATCGGTTCCTAATTATTCTCTTTGCCCTGCTCTCTGACATAGATGGGAAACCAGTATCACTTGCCGTAAATAGGAGGCGATTAAAAAATTAATATGGAAAGAAAACAATATTCTTTAGGTGCAGCCAGGTAGGCTGGCCTGGGGAAAGCTCTGCTCTTTCTTCTTCAGACAGGAAATGGACAAGAGTATTTAGAGAGATGTTCAAGGCACGTGCTATCCAAGGAGACTTTGTCCTTAAAGTTTCCCTTTTTTCAGAAGGGAATGAGGCCTATAAAGAGAAAGGCTTTGAGCCCTGGCTGGTGTAGCTCAGTGGATTGAGCGCGGGCTGGGAACCAGACTGTCTCTGTTCGATTCCTGGTTCAGGGCACATGCCTAGGTTGTAGGCCAGGTCCCCGGTGAGGGCCATGTGAAAGGCAACCATACATTGCTGTTTCTCTCCCTCTCTGTCTCCCTCCCCTCCCCTCTCTCTAAAAATAAATAAATAAAATCTTAAGAAAAAAAAAAAAAAGAAAGGCTTTGGGGACCATGTCAGTTAATGCCATCCCCGGGCATCCCAAAAATCACTCAGCATGCCACTGAAGTCCTCATCCCACACCCAGAACACGCCCAGGTGGCCGGTCTTGGCCAGGGAGTGCGGGCCTTGAACACTGGGTGACTAGAATTTCTCCTGGGGAAATAGGAGACCACTGGGCATTTGAGGTTGGGGGAAGGGTGTGGCCAGATCTGTGTTTTTCGAAGGTCATTCTGGCAGCTTTGTGGGGGTTGGATTGGCAGTGCAACTGTGCTACTGTGCAGGGATTTTGCAGAAGTTATAAAGGTCCCAAACCAGCTCATTTTGTGAGAGGGAGATTGTCCTGGGTGGGCCCGTCCTGATCAGGTGAGTCCTTAAAGGGGGCTGGGCTCTTTCTGTCTGGCAAATTAAATCAGAAGCATGAGTGGGATTTGACGTGAGGGAGAGGCCCTGTGGCTGACTTTGGAGAGGTAGGGAACCACGTGGCAAGGAAAGCAGGCGGTCTCTAGAAGCTGAGAGGGATTCTGCTGACAGCCAGGCTAGGAAACAGTGACCTCAGTCCTGGAATCATGAGGAACTGAATTCAGGTGACACCTTGAATGAGCTTGGAAGTGGATCCTTCCCCAGAGCTTTCAGGGAGGCACAAAGCCCAGCCAATACCTTGATTTCAGCTGCGTAAGACCCTGGGCAGAGACCCCCATGCCGCCAGGCCCATGTAGCCAGACACGGTGAGATGACAAATGGGTGTTGTTTTAAGCCACTGAATTTGGGGTAATTTTTATGCAACATAGAAAATTAATACAGGTGGTGGTGAGGAGGGGCGGTCAGGTTGGGAAGTTTTAGCAGTAGCCCTGCCAAGAATTTGCTAGGGGGCGGGATGTCTGAAGAAGAGAAAAGTAACTGCAGGGCTGGTGGTACCCATGCCTGAAATGAGGGGGGCAGCTGCAGCTGTGGGCTTGGGTTCGCAAGCTCAGCTCCCTTGGGATGCTTTGTCTGACGTGCTAAACATTCAAGGAATCCTCGGATATGTAAGCCTGGTGCTCTGGGAAGAGGTGGGATGAAGAGATAATGGTCAAGCCATAAATAAGCGTGAACGCGATTGAAGAGCCAGATGGGAACACTGCGCAGCGAGATACAGGAGTGAACTGCTGACAAGCACCGGACCTCAGACGCGTCCTTCTGGGTGCAAGAATCCAGACCCCGAAGGCTACCTACAGTATGATTCCATCTGTATGATGTTCTGGAAGGGTACAGCTCCAGGGAGAGATACTGTGGTTGCCAGGGGCTGGGGACGGGGTGGGGAGGGACTTGGGGGTCATGGACATACTCTGTGTCTTGACCGCGGTGGTAGTTACCTGACCGCATACATTTGCCAAAACTGGGAGAACACTAAAAAAATGGAAGGTTTTAGTGCATGGAAGTTATACCTTAATAAAAAATATGAAAGAAAAACAAGCTGAAATAATCGCATGAGATCACCTAAAGAGGGACTGTAGCCAGAGAGACACATAGGCGGGGACCTCACTCTGAGCCACGCCACTGGCCAGGTGGAGAGAGAGAGAGGTGGTTGCAGTCCTACTACGTGCTGGGGGTGCCAGCACACTGGTCTTGCCTAGCCACCTCAGTGAGGCTGTGAGGTGGGTTAGGTGGATCGTCCTTGTCTTACAGACTAGAGGAGGTGAATGCCCTGGGTCCACACAGACCGTCATAGTGGCAAAGTGAGGAGAGCCACACTGGTGTGCCCTGCACTCGATTCACTGTTTGTCAAATGAATAAACGAGCGAATGAACAAATGAATGAACGAACCAATAAATATCACTATGCTCCAGGTGCTGAGGTTTCAGCAACAGGTTCAAGCTGAGGATATGAGAATTTGGCATTTTTAGAGAAGCTGAGGCCATAAAACTCGTTCCATTTCCCTCCTTGCGCAACACCCCGTCCCTCCCGCCGGGGCTCTGAAATTGCTTCCCGGCCTTGGGAAGGGCTCCTCAGGCTTATCTCAGGGGAGAGTGAAACTGTAAAAGCCTTTATGGCTTTGAGATCATGTCTGGCAGGGGCAGTGATTGTCGCCATAAACCTGCGTGGGCCCTGCGAGGGCGCTGCCCGGGGCCACGAGAGCGGGGGCGGTTGAGCAATGCCGAGGGGCCGCCAGTGCCGAGCCAGGCGCGCTGAGGCCCATAGTCGCGGCCGGCACGGGTTTATCTTGTCCTCGCGTGAATCCCCAGAGGCAGCGATGATCGCGATATTCTGAAATTCTACGATGCACTCTTTTCACGTCAAGATACCGCTGAAGTTAAGTCAATGGCATTGCATCATCGCTGTCGGTTAGAATGAGTGGTGGTTAGGACCCGGTTGGTTCTGGTCATTATCTCCGGTGGCCTCGCTGGACAACCGCATCCTCTGTGTATTTCATCACAAAGGACTTAAGGATCATCAGAGGAAGGGACATGAGTGCTGGTGGCTTCCTGAAAACCTTCTGCTGACACCTTCTCATAAGAGGAAGCAAGCGCCAGGGTCAAACCTGCAGGGTAGGCGGAAGAGAATCCTGGGCCCTCGTGGGGCAAAGCTTTTCATGGCATAGAGGACAATATTGGGCAAAAAATATGGGACAAGGAAGACTCCGAGTGGAAAAAGTGGTCTAGATCAGCGGGGCGCTGACCTTGAGGAGCTTTCAGGAATTCCTGAACTAATTTATTTCACCTTTACATTTAGGTGCAAGACTGATGTGGGATTTTAAAAACAACACCTTAGGGCTCTTTAGTAAATGCAAAATGAAAATTCTAAGTGCTAAGAAAGTATTACATCATAATTAAATTGTCAGTATGTTTTCTTCCCGAGTGGGACACAAAATGCTAGTGCCTCGCCCTGGCTGGTGTGGCTCAGTGGATTGAGTGCGGGCTGCGAACCAAAGGGTCGCTGGTTCAATTCCCAGTCAGGGCTTATGCCTGCATTGCAGGCCAGGTCCACAGTAGGGGGCATGTGAGAGGTAAACACACATTGAAGTTTCTCTCCCTCTCTTTCTCCCTCCCTTTCCCTCTCTCTAAAAATAAATAAATAAAATCTTTAAAAAACAAAACAAAATGCCAGTGCCTCTAACAAGGGATTCTACCCATTTCATAGATGAGAAACCTGGGGACGCAGAGGGCACGGGGCAATAAGTGGTGGAGGCAGGGTTCTCTCCAACAGCAGATCCTGTGCTCTTTCTAACACCCAAGGCTGACTGGGACGTGGCCGCACACCCTGTCACCTCCCTCAAAGGTCTTGGGCCACCCAACTCCTTGGGAGGCAGCAGGCTGCCCTGAAGGGGGTCTGCAAGCTGCCTTTTGCCCAGCGCCCTTCTTTCCCATCACCCAGGTCAGCTACCCCACCCTGGCCAAGCCTGCCCCAACTCCAGCTGCCACATGTCCTTCACGCTCTCCCAGGAACTCTGGGGTCTGTGTCCAGTGCGACCCCACCTCCAATCACCTGGTCCTGGCCCAAGCAGACTGGAGTCTCACCTCATTTCACAGAGGAGGAAACTGGAGCCTAGAGAGGTGGCTTGACTCTCTCAAGGTCACAAGTGAGTCAGCATCTGGGAAGAGTCTGGAATCCAGTGTTCTTCCCAACCTCACAGATCTCCTAGATCCAGAAGAGGCAAGCTGCGGAGGGAGAGCAAGCGACCGGACATGGGTCGAAAGACAGGAACTCTTGGCCAGAGGGATTAACATGTGTCCCAAATATGTGATAATGCCAAGGTCTCTACCTGGGACTCACTGAGACCAACAAGTTCTAGGATGGCAGTACTTAGAGGGGCGGCAGAGGCACGGGCTTGCCCAGAGGATGGAGCCACACTACACCAGGCATCGTCCCCACCCTCATCAGATCCTCCCCTACCCTCTAAAAATCCTCCAACGGCTTCCTGCCATTCATAGCACCAACTTCACACTTCTCACCAGGGCCCCATGGCTCTGTGTGCTGCGGCTCCCGACCACTCCCCGGAGGTCATGGCCTCCACTCGGCCTCTGGGCCACTCCGTTCCAGCTCCCTCGGGAGGACCCGGTTCCTCAGCGCCAAAGCTATTCTCATTTCACAGCCTTTACCCTGGTGTTCCCTTTTTCTGGAACATTCTTTCCCTAGCGCTTCCTATGGCCACTTCCTTCTAACCATTCAGATCTTGGCTCAAATGTTGCCTCTTGGAGGGGCCTCCCCTGACCAGCTTAGCTGAGTATATGAGGCTTTGTAAGGCTATATGATCTTTGTTGCAACTACTTAAAGCTGCCGTCTGAGCATGAAAGCAGCCATACACAATATGTAAGTGAGTGGACATGGCTGAGTTCCAATAAAACTTTATTTACAAAAGCAGGCAACAGGCCAGACTTGGCCAATGACTGTAGTTTGCTGACCCCGGCTCCAGTGTATTGTCTCGTTAGATTTTCTTCGCTGTGTTTACAGCTATCTGAAACTATCCATATATTTGTTCATCGATGTATTGTTTTCCTCTACACCCACCCCCACTCCAAGACTGTCGATGCTGAGAGCGTGGGCGGTGCCGGTCTTGTTCACCATTGTGGCCGTGACCAGCTCCCCGGTACCGACACCAGCGTGTGGTTCCCCCCACACTGCGTACGGCCGTCCTGCGTCATCCCCAGGCTGCTGTAGAAGTGAAGGGGGGTGACTTTCAAGGCTAGGTTACAAAAAGCACGGTGGGCTCCACCTGGCCATCTTGCATCACGTGCTTGGAGGGAGCCAGCGGCGATGTTGTAAGGACACCCCAGCAGCCTCGCAGTTAGGTCCACATGGGAGGGGCTGCGGCCCCCCGTCCACGGCCCGCCGTGGGAATGAGCCATCTTGGAAGCGGATCCTGCCGAGCCTCCCGGGGACCGCGGCCCTGGCTGACTGTGACTTCACGAGAGATCCATCTAACTAGGCCACTCCTGAAATCCCACCACACAACAACTGTGGGATAATAAAGGTTTGTTGTTTTAAATCAGGGTAATTTGTTAGGCCGCCACCGATAAAACACAGTTGGCTGGCGTAGTATCTGGTACATACGACACAGTGATTAACACTCAGGGGCTCAATGCATAGTCTAGAAGGACACGTTACATTTGAAAGGCAATGCAACATTATATAAATATTTGTGAAAATATAAGTTAAAGAACATAGAAGGGCACGGTGGAGTCTTACCTAATCCACTAACAGGACAAGATGCCTGCACAAGAATTCTTCCAACGTTGAAACCCTAAGCTTCTGGGATGGGCAGTGTCTGCATTTCCAGCACTTTCTAAGTTTATGATTCTGTGACCCTGAGATTTGAGGTTTCTGTGCCACCAAATCCACAACTCTAAAATTCTGTGGCTCTGTGACTCTCATGTGCTATGACTCACTTATCACACATGTCGACTCTGTAGCACTTCACTTCTCTGCCCGGCATGATACCAGGCGCTAGGCATTCTGTTTTCTGCTCTGTGGCTGATGGGGACGCAGGCAAGCACAGGGGCATGCAGGCTCCACAGTGAGCTCGGTCATGCTCGTAGCCCCAGGATCTGGGAGGGTGTGCCGGGGGAGTGGGAGGGGTGTGAGCAGAAGTGGCTTCCTAGTGGAGAGAGGCAGAGAGGATTCCAGCCAGAGAAGGGCCCACTGCTGTACACCGTGTTCCAAGTGGAAGGAACAGCAAGTGCCAAGGTCCAGGGGTTAGGGAGGGAGAGAGTGCATGGCATACCTGGTGAACTAAAACGAGGTCAGTGTGAATTGTTGTAAAGTGGAGGTGCGGAGGGGGGGGTGTGTGCCAGAGAAAGGCAGAGTGGCAAGAGACTATGGCCAGATGACAGCGGACCTCATAAACCGGGTCCAGGGGTTTGAACTTTATCCTGAGGGCAAAGGGGAGCCAGTGGAGGGTTTTAAGGGGAAGAGCGGCACACTGTGCTTAAAGTTTAAAAAGATGCCTCCGGCTGCTGCGGGCAGGTTTGGAAGGAGGAGAGACCAGGGAGGAGGCTGGAACACGATCCCAGGCGAGAGCAGAAAAGGCCTGAATGGAGGCAGATGGCCTGAGAGAGACACTTCATCTGCGGTGCGGTGAGCCGGTGGGGGTGGAGTCTGCTGCTAATGGACAGGCCAGCGAGCCCTGGGCTCCTGGACTTGACAATTCTAAGATTCTCTGATTCTGTGTTCAGCACTCCACAATTTTTCATACAAAATGCCCATTGATGTGACTCTACCTTATGATCTCTGACCTCACCCTTCCCTGCATCTCTCCTCTCTGAGTCTTGGGTGTCCTTGTTTACAAAGTGGAGATCATCACCTTCCTTGCAGAGCAGCTGGGGGGTGAGAGCTGGCGTGAGGTCAGCACCCACACGGGACAGGTGGTCCCACTGTGGTGAGCACGTCTGCCCGAAGAGCTGGGCGCACACACATGGTCAGGAAGGAGCTGGGTGTTGAAAGGATGAGAGAGCAGGATGGAAGAGCAGAGATAAGGAAGAGCCCTGTCCTCATCTGCTTTGGGCTCTGGGCTTCCGGCTGGGCATCTGGGCTAAATAATACAGTTAAGTAACCTAGGGGCCCAGCTTTGGTTGTTTGCTTTCCGTCACTGGGAAATTTATGAGTTGACTGTGGGGACCCCCATATCTGTAACCTGCTGGCCCTTCCAGCTCTCCCATCTGGGCTTAAACTCCCCAAGGGCTGCAGACACCAACTGGGGATGGTCGGGAAAGATATGGCCTTCCCTAGGCAGGTCTGGGCCAGGCCACATGCCACCTAGTGGGTGGGACTTGACTGCTCCCAACCCAGCCCCGCTCAGGGCCAAACCATAGGCCCCTGCTCTAGTGGCTGAGGGACCAGCAGGTCTTTGGAGACAGAAACCTCACCGTCCCCCCAGAACAACCACATACGGTCTCCAGAACCACACCCAAGGCTTACAAGTGTGCCTGTTACAAATTTGTTTCTTGCCAGTGGTTCGGTTTTAATTCAGTTTAATCCATAAAACGTCAATTGAACAACATAGCTGTGGGCACCCCCCCGCCAACAGAGCTGGTGGGACCCCAGGACGCTCACTCCTTGATTGGAGGAGGGAACGAGAAGCTGAGTGTGGCGTGTCAGGAACTGCACGGGGTTTAGTGAAGGGGCTTAGAGTCCAAGGCTGGAGTTCTCAGCCCGTTTCTTTGCACACAGTAGGTGCTGTACAAACATCATGCACATTAAGTTAGGTTAGGAATGACACCTGTCACATATGTGACTAGCATGTACTACCTTTGCATCGATTATTTCTAGAAGGTGATAAGAGACTGGAGAGAAAGGTGGTTTCTGGGGAGGTGAGTTGAGCGGCTGGGGGAGGGGGGAGGAAGACCTGCTTTTCATTTTATGCCCTTTTGTACCTTTTGAATGTTTTATTTTCCCCAAGTGCACGCAGAACAGAGTCAATCAATCAAACAAACAATCATAATTAAATAAACAATTACGCGAGCCAGGCGTTTTGTAACTCTTTTCGTACCTGCTGTTCCCTCGGGTGGAGACACCCTTTCCCGGCTTTCTCCATCGGGAAAACTACGCAAGTTCCAAGACTGAACTCAAAAGCCCGGATTCGGGGGGCTCCTTCCCCGAGGCAGTGATTCTCTGTTTGCCTGGCACCTCGCCTGCCCTTGGGCACCCCACTCTGTGCGCCAGGTGGCACCCACGCGTCCTGACTTCCACTGGATCTCATCAGAGGAGGAGCCACGGGGAGACTGAAGGACAGGACGAGGGAGGGGCAGGGGCACTTGTGCTGCCCACCCCTCCCCGTTTTTCCCTGATCTTGGCGGGGGCGGAGTTTCTCCTTGGCCTTTCCGCTGGTCTTGGCCTCACTTCCACAGAATCAGCTGTGTCCAGCAGCAATAACCCTGTTCCCCCTCTTGCCCCTTCGGGACTCATGGTGATGGCGGCTCCCCTCTCTTTCTAGCCCCTGGGTGTCTCTCCATTCCTTGAAGAGTCCCTCAGCCAGCCCTTGCCTCCGTAAATACCCCCTCCATTAAATTCACTTCAGTCGAGCCCCTGGTTCTGAAGCTGGGGTGATTCTGACCCTCAGGGGACATTGGACCAAGTCTGGGCACATTTTTGTTGTCATGGCTGGTGCAGGGGATCCACTGGCATCTAGTGGGAGGGGCCAGGGATGCTGCTAAATGTCCTACAGTGTGCGGGACAGCCAGCCACCCGCATCAGAGGGTCATTGGGCCCTAAGTGTCCACGGTGCTGAGGTGAAGAAACCCTGGCTTAGACCTTGGGGTGCCAGCTGCTCTCTGGCTGGTCCCTGACCATTCATGGCAGGGGTTTCTGGACGCCCCCTGCCTGCTCCATGCTGTGGTGTGATCCACTCATTTACACGCCCACTGGTGGCCCCCTCCCAAGGGCACAGCGATGGAAAGATCCAGTCTGTGACGTCAGCCACTGTGCAGGGGCAGGAGGGAGAGACCCTGGTGAACTGGGTCCCCCACCACACTGGAGTCCTGTGTCATTCGCTACATGGTCCCAGTAGTAGGAGGTCAGCAGGTGTTTGCTGACTGAGCTAAACAAAAAAAAAATTCCTTCAACAATGTCTCCCAACAGGCTGCAGAAGGCAAGGGGCTAGACTCTGGCTAAATGGGACTCGGAACCTGAGCAGGCAGATACACACAGAATGAATGACTGGGTGTCCCCGGGGATATGGGCGGGAAGGCAGGAGAGAAGGTGTCTCTGCTCTCAGGTGGGTATCGGAGTAGAGCCCACCTGCTGAGACTATTATGAGAATGACGTTACCAGGACGCATTTCGTGTGTCACTTCGGACCTGGCTGGTGCAAAATAAGCAGCATCCATCTGCTCTCTGGAGGAAGTGATGGAGCAGAGGCATCGAGGTGGGGGCTGGGGAACAGCTCTGCCCCGAACACAGGGCTGCTTTGCATCCCGGGGCCTCGGTTTCCCAAACTACGAAATGGGCATTAGGTAGGCAAGCTCGCCGCTTTGCAGAAATGACAGCGTAAGGCACGCCTTTGGGTTCCACGTGTGCTTCAAACACCATCTCCAAACTCCAATGTATAATTTAACTAAAGCAAAAGGCCTGTTTGTTAAGCTGCAGTGAGGCAGCAGTCAGGAGGCCTGCGGTGGCCGCCTCACCCTGCTCTGCCCAGGGCTTCTCCAGTTTGGGCAGTGAAATTCCTGAAAATCCCCCGTCTTGGCCAAAAACAGAGATGGTTGGTCTCCCTGGCAGGTCAGAGGATCCGCCTGGCCACATAATTTTTAGAAATAATAATGAACTAACATGTTGAGGGCATACTGTGTGCCAGGTGCTTTTCTAAGAGCTTGATAAGTATTAGCTCACTTACTCTTCATAAGCACCCAGTGCCGCTCCTGCGTCATAGAGCCAGGATTTGATTTCGGGGTGTCTGGGTCCAGAGTGCCCATATTTAACCAGGACCTCTACTCTGAGTTTGGATATAGTTTAAAACATCTTTTGAAACAGTGACAATGATCACAACATCTGAGCACTCAACTACGCATTCCAAAGTTTAACCCAGTGGCAACAACTGCCGTTCTGCCTTGGGCTGCCAGACCCGCCCGCTAAATGCGGCGTTTGGGCCTCCTCGGCTGAATGAAAGCTGGAGCAGAAGACGCAAACGTTTACAGGGCCAGGTGGGCAATGTTGGCGACTGAGGTGAGCCTGGCTGTAATGTAGGAGGGAGTGGTGGGGACTGCGGCAAAATGGGGATGGCATGCATGGGCTGAGAAGCGGCAGCCAGGACTCAGTCCAGGCCCTTGGGTCTGGGGGCCCAGTGATGGCAGACCTTCCAAGAGAAGCCAGACGCCCATCTTTCACAGCAACGAATTCAGTGAAAACAAAATAAAAGCATGAAGTGTGTGAAATAAAACTTACCTGGGGGCCGCATCTGGTCAGTCTCTGCCCGTTACCTGCCCCATAGGAGCTGTTAAAAAAAAAAAAAGACACTGAGAAATTGTGGTGTATTCACACAACGGGAGACTGTGCAGCCATCAGAATGGATGCACTCTGCCCATAAAACACAGGGACGCCTGTCCATACGCTAGACACCAGTGAACATGCCCCGTGTTCCCGTTTCTGTGAAGTTCAACAACAGGCCAAATTAATCCAGGGTGTTGGGAGTCAGGACTGTCGCCGCCTGGAGAGGGGTGGGTAGTGGGGGCCTGGAAGAGGGCCCCAGGGGGTTCCTGGGGGTGGGGTCTGGCCAGTCCCGTGGCTTCCCCTGGGGGCCAGCGACATGATGGTGTTCTCTTTGTGAGGAGTACTGAGCTGTCCACTGAGGTCTGCACATTTTTTAAATGTATGTTGTATATTTTAACTTATATAAAAATTTCGAAACAGAGACACAGGCTGTTACCACTAGAAATATTTCTCTGGGTGAAGCAGAATTGTGTGTGGACAAAAAACAAAACTAAACTAATCTAAATGCTGAGACCATTGGACTCAGGGGCCGGCGTCCGCCCAGGAAGCGTCCGATGGCCCTTTGTTGGATAAATGAAAAGATTCCATGTATAATTTTGATATTTGAATTGCCAGGTTAAACCCCAATTTGAAACTGGTTTTTAATAAAACAGCCTTGTTTTTCTCGATGATGACTTTGTGTCGTGTTTGAGTGGAAAGATGTGTCTGTTTTGCTCACCTTGTTCACCCCAGTTAGGTGTTTGAAGTTATAAAACAACTTCCTATACATTTTCTGTATAAGGCTTTCATGGGGAAAGGCGTTCACAGCTAAGAAAACCTGAGAGTCTTAAGATTGAGGTTCAGAAAGCCCTCCCACGCAAAGCAGGCTGCTAACGGCGGGCGGGTGGATTTGGGGGTGATTCACCTGGCAAGGTTGGGGGGAGGGGATCCCGCTGCAGCCTTCTCTCCCAGGGCGTGCCTCGTTTACAAAGGGACTTTTCACCCTTCAGTCGTCTCTCCAGAAGACGTGTCCCAAGTGCCCGCTCTGTGCCAGGCTACGGGGCGCAGCGTTAACCCAATAACCACAAAGACGGGCGACTGACCACAGCCAGGTGTCCTGCGAGCACATGGCCAGGGGACCTCGCTGGTCTCCCTCTGACCTCCCAAACAACCCAGGTCGACCCCTTCTCAGCACCCCCACTCTTCCACCCGCCCCACCTTCCCCGTCCCCAGCTGCACAGTTGCCACCTCAGTGGTCTCTCTGTCCCACTCAGACCCCTAAATCTATCCCCCAGAGTGTTTCTGTAAGATGCAAACCAAAGACCCTAAACCTGTCCCTGCCCCCAACTTGAAAGCTATACCCAGGCCACATGGAAAAACACCCAAACTCCTTCCTTTGGCTTCCTGGCCCCACATCATCTGCCCCAACAGCCTCCATGTTCCCTCCTCTCTCTCCAGTAACGCTGGTCCAGCCTCAGGGCCTTTGCACTTCCTGTTCCTTCCACCTGGACGCCTCTCCTCCCACATCTGCAAATGGCTGCTGCTTCTTGTGGTTCAGATGCCACCACAAATGTCTCCTACTCTGAAGAAGCTGGCGACACAGGGGCCTCTCGCGGGGAGGACTGCAAATCTGGAAGAGGGGTGGGAGCAGGCAGGGAGGAGCGCTCCTGACCACGTGGCGTTGTGCATGGCCAGCATTTTGTACCATGTGCGTATCCACATAAATTATTAGTTTAAACGGAAGTGTCCCCTTAGAGAGGACTTTCTGGGAAGCAACCTTCCTCATTTGCCTCTTCTTATGGTGCTTTCATTTTCCCTTATGAACTACTTAGTACAGTTTGTAATTGCCTTGGGTTTTTTGTTTTGTTTTTCTTCCCATTTTAGTTTATGGTCTACCTCCCCTTCATGGGGACAGGGACTTTCTTTGTCTGTCTTATCTACCACCTAGCACAGTCCATGTACATAGTAGGTACTTAATAAATATTTATTGAATAAGTGACAAAAAGAAGGGAGGGAGGGAAGGAAGGATGTCTGAGATGACAATGGAACATGAGGCAGGCAAAGCTGGGGCCGGGACGCTTGGGCTTAGCACCAAGCAGAGTTGGAGGTGTGAGGACCTGAAGGAGGCCAGGCTGATGAGACTGGACATAAGAGAGTCAGGGTGTGAAGCAGACACGATTATGCCCATTTTACAGATGAGAACTCTGAGGTGTGGAAAGGGCAAGAGACTTGCCCAAGTCATCCAGCATTCCAGGGTCTGAGTTTAGAATCCAGAACCTGACTCAAATGATATAGAACCGCACAGTTAGTAAGCACCTATATGTACTAACTTATGAGGTAGGTACTATTATTACTTCCTCATTTGACTGATGAAGAAACTGAGGCACAGAGAGGTCGAGTGACTTGCCCTAGGTCACACAGCTCAGAAGTAGCTGAGCCTAAGGTCTTTCCCTGGTTACTGACGATTCCCAGTTTCTGCCTCCTGCTTCTCCCACAGCCCCTGGCATCACACAAAGCCCCAGCCTGGACCCCAAAGAGGCTGTGAGTCAAACCCTGACCTTCTCTGGAGCTTTGGGAGAAGTAAAGAAAAAAAATTCCCTGGAACCCTCTGGGGCCTGGATTCCCTCAGCTGCAAATCAAAAGAGAGGAAAACCAGCCGTGTTTGCAAGGCTGCTGTGAGAAAAAGGTGATAAAAAATCATTGTGGAACTGGTAAGTGATAAAAATAACTGCAGAGCCCTGGCAATCAGCCTGGGCTGCAGCGATAGGCACTAATGATAGCGGAGGTTTATGGCCCCGTGGGCCCAGCCTGTTGGAGGCCAGGTTGATAGGAGCTGGGGTCACAAGTGGGGTCACGGGCAGAAAACTCCCAACAGCCCCTTCCTGAATGGAGGCTGAGGGCCCTTCTTACCAGTTTGGGCCTTGATTTCTGGGGTCCACCCTGTCCCCCACGCCAGGCAGATGGGCCACCATTAGCCATCCATCCGGTTGCCTTGGTCTTGTCTGTAGCTGCTGGTGTTTCTAAAAACCTGTAAGCCATTAGCACTTTATAGTGACTTGGTTCATTCGTTAATCCTCCGGGTGCCAGGGGAAGGCAGGGGCCAGAGGGCACAGTGATTTATGCCTCCTGTGGCCAGGAGACATTCCCTGAGGGACCACGCTGTGCCAGTGGCCCTGCGGGGAGGAAGGTGATGACTGGACCCCGGCCCAGAATCACACGTGCCCTGGGACGGTGGGACGGCAGAGCTGGACCTGGGTCCCCACCTCCAAGGGCCGTGACCTCACCACCAGGACAAAGCCTGGGAGCGGTTTGTCCCCACAAGCATTCGGTCTTTAAAAATATCAAAAATCTACCTTGGAACACTGAGCTCTATTTCCTGGTTTAAAAGAAGAAGAACCTCTGTATCACTACAGCTCATATAATACAGAGAAGTACAAAAAACGTTCCAACCACCGAAATTTTATGACCCTGAGCAATGGCATCGGAGCTAAGTGGTCAAGAGCACAGCGTCCCTGGTCCCTGTGCCAACCTGCGACATTAAGAGCATCCACTCTCCTCTGCCCCAGTACCTCCAACCTGCACAATCTTCCCGTGGAAGCCCCTGTCACACCGGCCCGTGAGAAGCGTGGAGCCGGGGAACGACCTACAGAGCGCTCAGCACCGCCTGGACCCAGAACCGGGGCTCTCCCCGTGAGCCTGGCGAATCCCTCTCTGACGCCCAGTCCGTGCGCGCTACCCCTGCTTGCGGTTTCGGAACCTGACATATATACTCGACAGGACATTCTAGGCCTCTTTCCGCGTCTCTAAGCTTACTCAACGGATTTAGGGGCTGAAGAGCTGACTCCTTCGGGAGCCCACGCCTGGCTTTAGATCTCCGCCAGCGTCCCTTGGGAGGCCCTAGGTTTTCTGCCCGCACCTGTTTCGGGCAGATTCCCTAAGGCAAACCTGTGTGTCGGTGTAGAAGCGAGGATTCACAGGCAGCAGATAACTTGCCCACGGCCACAGAGCTGCGAACTGAGCCTCTGACATCTGCCCTCTACAGGCAGAGCTCAAGGTTGAAAAACAGGCACCAAAAAGAGTGAGTCACCGCCAGCGACAACAACGTGGGTGAACCTCGGAATTATATCGGAGGCAGCCAGGTACAAGAGACTGCTGGAATAGCCAAATAAAAATATAGGATGAATTCCTGTATCTTATAAATATAAGAGAAAAATAATGAATTTCAAAGAAACAATTATTTTTTTTTAAGTATAAGCATGTTCCACGGGAAATTTAAATTTAACTGACATCCTGGATTTTTATGTGCTAACCCTGGCAACCCTAAGTAGTCTATGTGTGCAATTACATTCGCACGAAGTTCAAAAACAGGTGAAATGAATACATGGTAATAGAAGTCAGGATAATGGCTGCCTGGGGTGGAGGTGGGGGTGAGTGGAAACAGTGTTTAAAAAGTTGTACGTGTTCAAAAACACCAATTCATAGCTGCGGACAACGGATTGGCGACCGACAGAGGGGCGTGCAGGTGGGGGAAGGACGAAGACGGCAAAGGAGGTCAAATGCAAGGTGACAGAGGGCGACTGACTTCAGGTGGTGAGAATGTGACATAGTGTTATAAATTTGCACACCCGAAATTTATATAATGTCATTAACCAATGTTACCCCAATACATTGAATATGAAAAAAATTTTTAAAGGTCTGCATCTTGATCCAGGTGCAGTTACCTGTGTGTATACACTTGTAACAATTCACTAAGCTGTACACTTAATAGTTTTACATTTTATAAGATTTGTGAATTGTGACCCTTATAAATTATATTTTTAAAATGCTAAAGAGCAATACACCTATCGATGAAAGTCTTTAGTATCAGCATCTCACTGATGGGGTATTTGGAAGGATAAAAAGAAATAAAGGTTGTGAATCTCTTAGCACATTTTAGGAGCTCATAGTAAAAAACAATAAATGGAAGCCATTGTTAAATGAACAGCAACATTCCTATTATTATCTCCCTTCTGGGATTTTTCTCTATTGTTGGTTGATTGGAGCGCCCTCATGTGTCTATATTTTGTCATGGCACCTCAGTTACTGCTAAGAATACTGTGTCCAAGCTTGGAGTCTCAGTTCCAAAGGGCAAGGCTTTGTGTTTCTTTTGCTCCAGGACCACAAAAGAAAGGACCAAGATTCATATGACACTAATGTGTCCCAAGTCCAAGTCCAGCTCTGCCCACGATAGCCCCTGCAGTGCATCAGAAGAGACCGCACAGGTCTATCTCTCTGACTCACTGTCGAAGCCAATCACGCACATTACCTTGTTTCCCAAGAACTCATGCGATAATATTAGAAAGTTGCACTAGGAGGGCTACAGAATGCCTTCAAAATAATAATAATCACGACTGGCTTTTTTTGAGCTCTTCCTGTGTGCAGGCACCGTGCTGAGACATGCATGTCCCCTTTTCTCTTTTAATCTTTAAAATGACTTGTGAGGCATATATTGTTTTGTAGCCTGCTTTCACCCCCCGCCCCCCCCCACAGTATGCTGTGGGCATCTTTCCATGTCAATAAATATGGCTGAGGCGGTAAGTACTTGATTCAAAGGCTGAGAAACTTAAACAGTCAGCAGCCACTGCCCAGGTGAAGATCAATAATAGTTAACATTTATTGAGTGCTTTATGACATACCCGGCCCTGTGCTAATTGTTTAACATGAACTGTCTCTTATTTGATCCTTAAGGCAACCCGAGGTAGCTGCTATTACTATTCAGATGAGGACTCTGAAGCTCCAAGAGGCAGTGGGACCATCCGAGGTCAGAGAGCTGGTGTAAGTCAAGCCCAGCTTGGTGGGTTTCTGGCACTCAGGCATCAGATTTGAAGGACCGTGGGGGGGGGGGAGGACACAAGGGAAGGTCCCCAAGTGGAGAAAGGAGACACTGACAATCCTGAAAGCAGGCAAGAGGGTGGTGTGGGGGAGCCCGAGGGGGTGGCAATTCTACAATGGAGGGGGATAGGAAAGCTTCCTAGAGGTGGTGCCGTGTAGACTGACTTTATATCCCCAGCCAAGAAAGGAGGGCTTTTAATAACTTGCCAGCTCCGTAGTGGTTTGACATCAGACACATACATGGGTTCGAATCCTAACTGTGCCACTCTAGAGTTTTTAAAAAACAACATTATTGAGGTATAATCGGTGAACAATGAACGACTACTTAAATCGCATAATTTGATGAGTTTTGACATATGTACACACCCAGAAGCCCCTCACCACAATCCAGATGAGGAAAGTCTCTGTCACCCCAAAACTCTCCTGGTGTCTTTTCTCCTCATCACCTCTCCATCACCCCCTCCCATTCCCAGGAAAAACAGCGGCAGTCTCTACAGCCGAGTTTCTTTCACTGCAAGGTTACTCTAGATTTTCTGGAATTTTATAGAAATGGAAATAGACAATTCATACTCTTTTTTTCACTGAGCATAATTAGTTTGAAATTGATCTGTGTATCCATAGTTTGTCCCTGTTTGTTGCTAAGATATACACAGGGGTGGTGGGCAAACGCAGGCTTCCGGTTGTAATACAAATCAATAATGCAATAATCAATAAATGATAACACAAGAGTAAGTCCTGTTTCGCATACTTACAGCTGTGACCCTGCTTTTGTCCACCCCTGTATGCATCACAGTTTGCTTACCCCAGTGTTCCGTGGGTGGACACTTTGCCCCCAGGTTTTGGCTTTTATGAGTAGGGCTGCCGAGAGCACCCTTGCGTGTCTCTGAGTGGACGGGCGCTTTCATTGCTCTTGGGTGGATATCTAGGAGTGTGATTGCCAGGTCATATAAGTTTATGTTTAACTTTTTAAAAAGACTTCATTTATTTATTTTTAGAGAGAGGGGAAGGGAGGGAGAAAGAGAGGGGGAGAAACATCAATTGGCTGCTCGTTGTAGGCGCCCCGACTGGGACTGAACCTGCAATCCACGCATGTGCCCTGACCAGGAATCGGACCGGCAACTTTTCTCTTTGCAAGATGACGCCCAATCAACTGAGCCGCACCAGTCAGGATATGTTTAACTTTTTAAGAAACTGCTGCAAACTATTTTCCAAAGGAGTTGTACCACCTTGCTTTCCCACCAACAATGTCTGAGAGTTCCAGTTGCTGGGGTCTCTTTAATTCCAGCCATTCTAGGGTACTAGGTTGGGGTTTTTTTTTAACCTGTGGAGCCCATTGATGGTTTCCTAGCCTTTCTGAGTCTCAGTGGGACAACAGGAGGCTGGGCAGAGAAGACCCGCGCCGTTCTCGCTGGCCGCAAGTGCTCTGGACTCAGCACCCATCTGAAGCTGCCCCTTTCTGTCAGGATGGTGTTGTGGGCTCATGGAGATGGCCCTTTTCCAGTCCTTCTCGCCTTTGACTTTGATGGATGCACCCCTCCTCCTGGCCATCCCTTGCAATTTCTTCTTCAGCCTTTGGGAATCTGACACCCAACTCCAGCTTCTTGCTGCCGCCACCCCTCTGGCACTCACTCTAGGAGACCCTATGGGACAGGGCCCAAGCTGACTCCTTGTAGCTGCTTTCTACCCACACCGGTCCATGGGAGATGCTCACGCAGCCTTGCCCCGGAGCGCCTGGGAGTGTGGGCTCCCCTCAGCACACCAGCTCTCTGGCTCCTTCTCCAACACAGCCAAGCACCCCCTTTCTCCCAACCCCTAGATATCCCTGCCCACATCACGGCACTGTGCCCTCACTTCGGGGTCATGTGTTAGCTCTCCAAATAGTCACACCCCACCCCCGCAGAGGAGCCCCCATTATCCCCACTCCACTCTTCCAAGAAGAAGGCCCCCAAAGGATCCCTTGCTCCTCCTTTCCATCACAGGAGAGCTGTGGGTGAATGTAGAAGTAATAACACAGAAAGGGACTTTGGCCAAAAATTTTTTAATTGATTTTAGAGAGAGAGGAAGAGAGAGGGAGGGAGGGAGAAACACTGATTTGTTGTTCTACTTACTTATGCTTTCATCGGTTGATTTTTGTATGTGCCTTGACCAGGGATTGAACTTGCAACCTTGATGCATCAGAACGATGCTCTAATCAATTCAACTACCCGGTCAAGGCCTTGGCCAAATTTTAGTTGTGGGTTTTCACTGTGCTTTTGAGAAGTCATCGCTGGTTGTCTCAGCAGAACCTCTGAGCAACATTGTACGAGCCACATCCACCTCCCCGGGCCTCGGTTTTCTCATCCTTGTGGAGGTGACCATACCACACAGCCGGGTCTCCAGGCCTGCCAACCAGTGATTCCACAACCACGGACCTGAAACTCCATGTGCGTGACTGTTCACAAGTGATTTTTGCTTCTCTGGGTCTCAGTTTTCTCATCTCTCATGTGAGAAACCGTACTCGGTAGCCTATCTGTGAGGTCGGTTGGGTGAATGCATATAACGTGCTCCGCACAGTGCCTAGCATTTGCTAAGAAGCCGGTCCTGCTGGGCGTGAATAGCACAATGGAGGTCGGGCTGAGCGGGCTCTTAGGCTGGTACTTGTGGGGCAGGGGGTGTGGCGTCTCCACCTTTCCTTGTCCCCTACCATTCCTGGCCCTGTTTTGGAAATGCTTCAGCCCAGCTGGGACACAGAGCCCCTGGGAACAGAGAGAACGGACTGGACCTCCAAACAGCCATGCTGACTCAGGGTAGAAAATCAATGTGTGACCAGAAAAACACATCTGGCCTCCCACCTCTTCTGGGAAATCCAGCCGCCAGCCCCGGGGAAACCTCATCTCATGCTCGGAAAGGTTCACCAGCCCCATCGTAGGTCCTGATTTTAAGGCTTGCGAACAAAAGCCTGGCACACAGAAGCCTCCGGCTCCTTGAGGCACACCAGGCCCATGGGTCACAAGCTTCACACGACCCTCCGACTGGGGTCAGGCACGCCTGCACTTGCCAAGCTCTTGACTTCTCCCAGCCCTAATCTGGGCACTTCTCAAGCCAAGTCAGGCTCCGGACCACTGATTGGGCAACCCGTGACCTCAGACGGGGTCAGATCCATCAGGTGAGCATCCGTTTTAAGAGTATGGAACATTTTGTTCTTTGGAATCCCAAGGGCCAAAGAGTAGGAGTCCTCTCTATCTACAACACAGCCCTCCCGCCCCCAACTCTGCCACGTTCTTACTTTGTACCTTTGGGCAAGTTCTTCAGCTGAGTTCCAGTTTTCCCATCTGTCCGATGCAGACTAACCAGCACCCCCACCTTCCAGGTTGTGTGAGACTTGGGTGTGGCATGTCAAGGGGTGGCACACACACTGGCAGCCACTCAATCAGGGGGAATTATTATTTGTGCAAACAGATAAAAAAAAAAGTCCCTGTCCAGGTGGCAGGTTTGATCCCCTGTCAGGGCACATACAAGAATTAACCAATGAATGCATAAATAACTGGAACAACAAATCAGTGGTGTTTTCTCTCTTACGAACAAACAAACAAACAGTAAGGTATATACAGATGTATGAGGAGAGTATGGATCAGGAAACCAGACTGCCTGGGTTCAAAACCTGACTGCTTTACCACTTTCTGTAGGGCCACGGATGACCTCTTTGAGCTTCAGTTTTCTTCTCTGTAAAATGGGAATAAAAATAATAAGGTTGTGAAGATTCCGTTAGATTAGGTGCACTGGAAACACTGCCTGGCACACAAAAAACCACTTAATAAGAATCAACTATTTTTAATTAGCCGCACAAGTTAGTCATGTTAGTAATGGGTCTGAAATCACACAGGATTAAGAGGGAAGGAGACTCATATTTAGTGAGCACCTACTATGTCCTTTGTACTCCCAGAAGCTCTATATCCATATACATATATGTGTAGACACACACAGTGAGGTACTTCTGTTTTCATTTTTTAAGACACTTATATTGTAAAACAAACATACAAATTACATCTGTAGCTCAGTGAATCACTTCAAGACAAACACCCTTGCAAGCCCCGCCCAGGTCAAGAAATAGAATTTTGCCAGCCGCCCAGGAGTCCCTCCATCCATCACAGCCCTTCCCCCTACATAGCCACAGCCCTGACTTTGATAGTAATTATTTCCTTGCATTTCTTTATGGTTTACTCATCTGATTGTGTGCCCCTACACATTACAGCTTAGTTTTGCCCATTTTTAAAAAATTTAGTATGTCTTTTAAGCCTTTTAATGCATAGATTTCTCTATCTCTTCCTTTTCCTTGCAGTGTATCTGTTGAAGAACTCAGACTGCTTGAGTTGCTCAAAGTCTGGATTTTGTCAGTTGTATCCTCACTGTGCAGTTCAACTTGGTCCTTTGACCTCTGCATTTCTTGCAAATTAGCAGCTGGATCAGACCCAGGTTCCAGCCCTTTGGCATGTCAGTAGGTGGTTCTGGTTCTTTTTATCAAGAATCATGTACATGGCTGGAGTTTAGCTCCTTTTATTCTTTCTTTTCTTTTTCTTTTTTCCTTTTTTGGCTAGAGACATGAATTTATTGTGGATTGCAACATGGCAATATTGTACCATTTTGTTTTCATGTATTAGCTGCAACAATTTTATAAGAAGTTGCTTTTCTTAATCTATTATTTGTTTACCCAGTGGTACGATTCATATATAAAAGGCGGAATAAATATTTAATTCTTTCCTTTAATTTACCTGGCTATCAACAATATAATTTGTTTCCATGCCATCCTCAGAAGGGAATCAACTAGCATTTTTGCTGAATATGAATTCTTTTTTGCTGGTTTTATGAACTCAGGGATTGAAACATATTTGATGCATTTCAGTCCATTGTAATTATCTGCGTTGCAGCTAAAATTATCTCATTTTCAGGTTGGTTTCTAAATTCTTTTGATGTAGCCCTAGTGCCTGTGATAGCTTCTTTGTTACCAAGTATGACAAGATATTCTAGGCTCATCCTGTATATTTCCTGCTACTGATCTGTAATCAACAATTTCTCTAAAGGTTCTCTTTATTTTTTTAAAATAGAAAATGGCATTTCAAGACTGAAATCTGAGTAGTCATTGTTTCTGGGCCTTTCCAGTGGATAGAACTAAGTATTTTATGTATGCTATATTGATATACATGTGTGTATGTGTGTATACATACATATTTATTTCTTTTCAAAATAAACCATCTCTTGAATTCATACCGATATTTCCAACGCAAATACAGCATTATGAGGCTTTAAATTAACCTCTTCTGTAAATTACACCTGTAGCTCCTTTTTCCCATTCAGGAGATAAAGTCGAAAGATTCTGTAATTACGGATTTTCACATAACCTAGCATCTCACAGAAACTACTACCATGTTCTCGTGGCCCTCTTGGGCCAGTTCCCATCTCCCTGGGACCTCTTGTCCCTGGAGTAGGGAAGAATTTCATCTTTTGGATACTCCTTTGGGCTCTGGGTCCTCCTGGACATAACTTCTCTCTCCAGAAATGGTTTAGCGTTTTTTCGCTTACTGAAAGACGGACTTGGATTTCTCTCAACGTCGTACGTAATTCCACAAAATATATGTCGCATGTCTGGGGATTGTAATGGACTGGGATTGGGGGCTAGTAAAGCCTTTTTTCAAGCCATCACTTTCACGGACCCCAAAGCAGAGAAGAACCCTGGAATGCTAACCCTGAAATCTAGGGTTAAAGCCCTTTACTTCATTGATTGCCTGTTTCCCTTTCACGAAAGTTTCCATGAATATGAGGATTTAATAAGACAAAAAAATGTAAAACAGGCGCGTGGTAGTTGCATTCTCGGAAAATGGCAGCTTTTTTCCTTCCTTCTCTGGGCCTCAGTTTCCCCAGTTGTACCATCTAAACCTGCTGGCATTCCCTGTTCCTCCCAGCCAGCCCCCTTCCCAGGCTCCTGTCCCACTGCGCGGGATTTCGGCCGCCAGGTGGCGACAAAAGGCCGACCCTCGGCGAGATATTACGCATGCGCACTCCGAGAAGCACCGGTCTTCGCACGCCCTGCGTACGTCACTTCCGCTCGAGGGGCCGGCCGGCCGGGCCGGGAGTGCGGGTCGGTTCTGCGTGCTTTGCCGGACGAGGCTCCAGCCGCCGATTGACCCGCGCTCCGCCCCGTTGCCGGGCCGGTGAGTGCCCACGAGTCTGTCCGTGTGCCCTGGGGACCGGGAAGAGGGACCCCTGAGAGGGAGGGATAACCGGAAGTGGGCGACCTGAGGAGAGAGACCCCAGGAAATGGGGACTCCTGGGGAAGGGGTGACAACCGGAAGTGGGGGGCCTCGAAAGACTGCAGACGGGAGTAGAGCCTCTGGGTTTCCAGGAGCGATGGCATCCTGTCCTCCCCTTGTTTGGGTGGCGTGGGGAGAAAGGTGATGCTCACAGAATGATGGACTCCAGGTGAGGAAGATTCACGGCTCCACCCTAAGGCGTGGTGTTTGCCCCCTTCCCTGTGTCCACCCATCGAATCAGCTAGTAGTTGCTGAGCACCGCCGTGTGCAGGGAGTAGGAGCGAGCGTGCCAGGCACAGTGTCTGCCTTCATGGAATCTACATGCTACGGGGCAGCGTCCTCCTCTGTACGTGGGAGCAGTAACAGAGCTGTCACCGAATGTGTGAAGATGAAATGAGAGACAGATGTAAGGTGCTTGTCGTGGTGCTTGATGCATGATAAAATGATCAAGGGCGTGTTATCTCCTCATTATTCTGCCGTGAGTTAAGCTTCCTAAGGCAAAGAAGTATATTGTTCGCTGTGGTATACCCAGGGCCTATGAGCGTGGTGCCTGACGCATGGGGTAGGTGGTCAATAATTATTTGGTAGTGAATGGATGGTGAAACTGACTCTGAAGAGTTTTCATACAAATAACCATAACACTGGACTGCCATTTCTGAAAGAAATATGAAGGGAAAACTGGAGGGAATCACCCTGGGGGAGTTGGGGAAGGCTTCACAGAGGAGGTGACAGTGGAGCTGGGCGTGGAAGGTGATGAGTGGTCTGGTTGGAACAAACAAGGAGAGGGAGTTCCAGGCAGAGGTATCATACGTGCATAAGGTAGCCCAGGAATGGTGGGTCATTAGTTTGTTTTGACTGGCATTTAGTGCGCTTTGAGTGGGGGGAAAGTGGGACAGAGGCTGGAGAAGAACTTTGAGGCTAGACACGGACATTACAGTCTTTCTCCTCGGGGGAGCACTGAATAGGGATTCCAGGCATCTGTTGGTAACTCCCATGGAAACAGAGCCCAGGGGGGGTCCTTTGAATCTATGCTCAGCATACCTCTGCCAAGCAGATTAAATTCATTCAACAAACATTTACGGAGCTCAGACTATGTGCTCGACACCTTACTAGGTGCTGGATTTAAGGTGATGAGCAAGACAGATGGGAATGTTGCCCACAGATTGCCTACAGTGCAGCTGAGTGGGAGAAGCGCTGTGTCAAAGGGCTCCCGTGGGGAAGGCTCGTCTCGTAACCTGGCCTGGAGTCGGGAAGGCCTCCTGCTCAAGCACCGTCATCTCCGCCTGGATTATATAAAAGCTTCTAAATGGCCTGTTCATGTCTGTCTTCATCCCCTTAAAGTCCATTCGCGAGACAGCAGAGTAATCCTCTTAAAATATAAATGTGTCACGTCACTCTACTCAGAACCCCCCATGGCTCCCACCAAATTCAAAGTTGAACTTCTTATTGGCCGACAAAGGTCTGTATCAATGGGTGCCTCTCTAAATGCATCTGCCAACACTCTCCACCTTGTTCACTTGGCTCTAGTCACACTGGCCTCCTCGCTGTTCCTGGAAAAGCCAGGCATGTTCCTGCCTCGGGCTTTGCACTCGCTCCCCCAGACACCTGCAAGGCTCGCTCTCGCCTCCTTTGTCTCTGCTCCATTGTCATGGGTGAGGCCATCTCTGAGCACCCAATTACAGTTGCAGCTCCGGTCCCCAGACACATTCAGACCCCTCTCCTGCTTTATCTCTCTCCATAGTACTTACCTTGTAGTCGACTGTATTGTTCATTTTGCTTATAGTCCTTCTCCCACCAGTACCTAAATTCAATGAAGGCGGGACTTTCTATTCACTGCTGTCTCCCCAGTGCCTGGAAGTAGGCCTGGTACCTAGTAAATGCTCCATATTTGTTCAGTGAATGAAGTGGCATCTAATTAGAACTTCAGGGTGAATCAGGTGATGGATTGCAGGAAGAGCATGTTAGTTGGAGGAAACAGGAGGTGTACAAGACAAGAAAACACCTTTGAGGAAGTGAGAGAAGCTGGGTAGGGCTAGAGCAGGGGTGTCCAACTCATTTTCAACGGGGGCCCCATCAGCCTCACGGGTGCCTTCAAAGGGCCGAATGTAATGTTAGCACTGTGTAAATGTAACCACTTAACAGTTAAGCGAGAGCTCAGCGCTGCTGCTGGGTAGAAACAAGGTGTTGGGCCGGATAAAACAAGGTGGAGGGCCGGATTTGGCCCGTGGGCCTCGTGTTTGCTGCCTGTGCACTAGAGGTTAGAATGCAAGGACCTGAGTGGGCTTTACCTAAGGTCTACCTTAGGGGGGCAGACCTGAGGCTGAGGGGAAGTGACCTGGTCACAGTGGCTGCCGTAGACTTGGGGGGAAGACTGACTATGTGCAGAGACCCTTGAGGTAGCCTCTACCTTCCTTGTCGAGCTCTGAGTCGGGGTTCAGTGGCAGCCCGTGGCCGGGAGCTTAGGCTTTGGAATGGGACCACCCTGCTGCTGGTCTTTGACTGCACTATTGAAGGCAGCTGTCCTGTGTTTGTTTTCACTCAGTAAGTGTGCTGGCTCAGTCTTCTAAGAAGCAGATGTTAGGATGAGATTACACAAGCCAGAGCTCTGTCGGCGGCAGCACCCACGAAGCATAAAGGGAGGGCAGCTGGCCCCTGGGAAGGAGGTTTGGGCATGATGTGTCGGGCTGGCTGGGCTGACAGGGAGCCCCCCAGGCAGAGCTGCCTGTTAGAAGAGTCCGTATGTCAGCCACGGGCTGGGGGTAATCTGTGGAAAGTGTCTCCTTTCAGAAATTTTAGGTGCATTCGCAAGTGTATAAATGTATATATTTTAAAAATGTAAATACGATTATGTACACGGCTCTGCAACTGCTTTTTTTCCCCTTAACATGTTAATTTACAAAGTTCTGTCCGATTCCTTTTCATGGCTGAATAGTATTCCTGTGTGTGCCCTGCCGCAGGTGCCTGGGCGCCGCGGGGGAGAGTCTAACTTCTTTCGGTCTGGGGTTGGGGTTCAGATCTGGCTCGCCCGTCCCCCGAGCTGAGAGCCACTGCTCTGAGGTTCCTGGGCTTGACAGAAATGTCCCTGTCCCCCGTCTCAGCAGCCCCAGGGTTGGCAGTGACCAGCGCTGCGCTTTATTAACTTCCTGCAGGGCTTCTGTTCTGACAGGGACCCTGGTCGCTAATGTCAGAAGAAAGTGACTCTGTGAGAACCAGCCCTTCTGCGGCCTCGCTTTCCGAAAATGAGCTGCTGCCTGCCCCCGAGCTTCCCGGCTATGTGTGCTCGCTGACGGAGGAGCTGGTCACCAAGGCCAGGGAGGAGCTGCAGGAGAAGCCAGAATGGAGACTTCGAGATGTCCAGGCCCTCCGGGACATGGTGCGGAAGGAGTGCCCGAACCTGAGCACCTCCCTGGACGACGCCTTCCTGCTGCGCTTCCTCCGAGCCCGCAAGTTCGATTATGACCGGGCCCTGCAGCTCCTGATCAACTACCACAGCTGCAGGAGAAGCTGGCCCGAGGTCTTCAATAACCTGAGGCCCTCAGCCTTAAAAGAGGTGCTCGCCTCCGGATTCCTCACCGTGTTGCCCCACACCGACCCCCGGGGCTGCCACGTCCTCTGCATCCGCCCAGGTACTGCCCTGGGCTGCGGCGGGCGCTGTACAGCCTCTGCCTGGGTCGTGTCTGTCCAGCGCCCTCTCTCCTTTTCCTTCTCCCTTTTGTCCCCTCCCTGTTTTCATCAAGGCTCTTTTGGTGGCAGATGACAAAACCCTACTCACCTTGGCTTTAAAAAAAGGGTGGAGATCGTCTGAGGAGTCAGGAGCATCTCACATTCACAGCTCTCCCCGGGCCTGGAGCCCGGAGCCAGACCCCAGTTCACTCCCCCTGGGGGCACTGGGCTGGCCTCTCTGCCTGCCTCTGCCTCCGCAGGTCTCGAGTCTGTGTGTCTCCAGGCCACACGTGTCTGCTGCCCCTTGCATGTCATCTTCACTCTTCTCTCTGTGGTCTGGCTTTTGCTGCCTCTATGCACATGCCTAGATCGGGCACCCCTCAGCTCCCAGGTTTACCTGGCCACCCCACTAAGTCCCTTCAATGCAAATTCCAGATTTCGAGGATTGAGGTGTTGGCGGGCTGAGAAAGCCGCCCTGGCCAGCGGGCACCAGCAGGGCAGCCTGGCCCCCAGCCCCACCCTCCCTTGTGAGCCGGGGAGGCACAGATATCAGTGTGGGCTGGCAGCGCCCGGAAGGGTGTCAGCCTACCCCATGCCTCCTTCCGGCTTTCCCTCCTTGCCTCTGCTTTGTTCAGCCCTTGAAAGGATTCACTTCAGGTTCACTTTTTGATCTCAACGCTTCATGACAGTAATCAGGACACCTTGCATTTTGTTGGCACAGTAGGTTTTGGTCGGCGGCAGCTCGCTGCCCTCTCACTTCCCCAGATGCATTTAGAAATGTGTGGGGACAGCGCTCGCTTTGGTGGCACACATACTAGAAATGTGCGGGGCCATTTTTTAGCTGACACCACAGCTAGGAGATGCTAGAACTCAAGCCTTAGCATTCTTCCTTCTGATGTCTTCTGTGGCACCAAATGCGTGATGAACTCGGGGGTGTTTTCCACCCCACCCCCAGCTGCAACATTTCCCCCGGGCCGGAGCTGAGACAAAGTTTGAAAGTGTGATTACGGTGTTCTTCCCCTCAAACCAGGAAGGTGCGGACTTGCTGGCATTCCTCTTTGCTCATGCGTACAGATGCCTCCGAAGCAACTTCTGATGGGAGTGGACTCCTCTTCTTTTAAGACCAATGTCGCCATTTCCGTTTGTCACTTACTGAACCCTCTTTGTAGACTAAACGATTCTCTTGGGCCTGTACTGTGACCCAGGCATGGTGTCAACTAACTGCTTTATCTGCTGTTTCAGGTGCTTTCCAGAATGAGAGATGCTTATTTTTAAATTGACATAAGCCATGCAGTGGAGATTTCAGGACACCAGGAGACCTAGAAACCCAGTCAAGGTTTTCTGCTGCTTCTCTGTACTCAACCCCTGAGAGTGTGATGAAACAGTCTGATATTACCACACTGACTTCACCTCTTGTGTGGTTTCAACCCTTTGCTTGTAAGACAGATTTTTTTCTCGTACATCTGGGGCAGATCTAGGCCCCTCCCCACCAACCCAGCCTTTTAGGAGGAGGCAGACAGAGAAGGTTTTGTTCTCAACTGGGGATTGGCTTTGCCTTTTTAGAAGCTCTTTGGAGACATCTGCGATTGAAAAGGGTGACAGCCAGCTATGGGGAAGCAGTTTTAATTGGCAGCAACATTAACCAGCAAGCTGGCACGATTTTTGAACAAAGATTTCTTCATAGGAATTTTGTGCTTATTACACATCCCATTGGTGGCGATCATGTGGAGCTTTATCTCTCTAACAAAGGGTTGCATGAGTCTTGGCAGGACTTTCTTGAGAGTACTGGTTAACAGACAAAAGTTGTCATTTTTCATCTTTTTCACAAAGGAAGGAAAGACTCCTCAGCTCTGTGGGGAGAATTAAAGGCGCGCCCGGCCTGGGAAGGGAGTTTGCTCAAACTGTAGCATTAGAAAGCCGCCTCCCTCTCCTCTGTCCTCGGCGTGGGCTTCCTTCTCAGACCAGCTGTGGTCCCGTGGGGCCCTTGCAGCTCCGGCTCCCACCCTCGCCATTCCTAGAGGAAAGAGAGATCTTCTCTTTCCAAAGGGCCAGAGTTCTGGAATTGAGTCCCCTTGGCTCGCTTGACCTGGCTTGGATCGCACTCTGGCCGGGCGGATGTAAGGCCCGGCTTGGCCAAGCCCACGTCTGGAGCCAGGAGTCAGTTCAGCTGGGTCCAAACTGCATGGCTAGCATACGAAGAGGTGGTCCCCCCGGGAAGAATTAGGGTGCGGTTATGAAGACACATCTGACGGCAGGAGGCACAGATGTCCGTTAAGATGAGTCCTGCTGTCCCATTCTACTTGGGAGGCTTGGGAGGCTCAGAGTAAGGAAGTAATCACCCCGCATCTGACTTCAGGGTTCACGCCTTTCATTTCTACACTCAGTTGCTTTTGTATTTCAGAACGTGCTGCTGTGCTTGCAGTTAAAAAATGTCAGCTGCTGCCGAAGGTGTCTGATTTCCCAACCCAAATAGAGCCGTGCCAGTAGCATGCCTTGCTTTTCTTCTTCAAACATCAGTTTTAGTACGGAGATAAATCTCAGCCTGTGCAGTTGTGTTTATTTCTGTAACATACTGATCATCTCTTAGACAGGTGGATACCGAGCAGCTATCCAATCACCGAAAACGTCCGAGCCATATACTTGACGTTAGAAAAACTCATTCAGTCTGAAGAAACCCAAGTGAATGGAATTGTAATCCTTGCAGACTACAAAGGAGTGAGCTTATCAAAAGCATCTCACTTTGGCCCTTTTATAGCCAAAAAGGTGATTGGCATCCTTCAGGTATGGCTCCCGTTTGTCCTGTGCCTGCTCTGTGGTGGTTTTGACTTTCCCCCGGCTCTGTCCATTTCCCCACGTGGGGTGCACACCCCACTTCCCGCTCCTACAGTGAGAAAAACACAGAAGCATTATGGGAAATGTAAAAGTTCTGTTTACCACTCATTTCCATGAGGTCCTCCGTCGTTTCTGAGGTACCTTCAGTCTAGGCAAGATCAGCTTTCAGGCAAGAGTCCGAAAGCCAGAGAAATGCTTTCCTTTTTTTTTTTAATCAAGAAGGCAGAGGAGAAATTCTCGTAGCAAACGAAACCGAGAAGCTGTGCTTCTGCCCAAGGTGGTGGAGCCTGTCCCGCCACCCGTGGGACCGGGGACGTGGAGCGCTGTCGGGCTGCTTGGGCCGGATGCTTGCGCCCTCGCGGTCCGTGTCTCAGACCACAAGTCACGGAGAACCCTGAAGTTCTCTACGTGCCTTCACTGCGTGTAATGGTTTGCAGTACGCGTTCATAGTCATTCTACCCATTCAGTCCTTCAAGGCATCTTTCAAGACAGACGAGTCAATTTCTCCTTTTTGGTAGATGGGGAAACCGAGACCTAGAGGTGCAGTCTGGCCCGAGTCTCTAACGGGCTTGACTCCCGGTTCATTCTGACCCAGCCCGTGGGGCGCTGTCCCCTGTGGGCTGTGCGGCCCCGTCTCAGTGAGCTCGAGCACCTGCTGTGCCTCGGGCTGATTATTTAAACATCAAGGTCACCTTTGGTGGTTACCAGAAATCTGAATTCTGGCTTTGAGGCAGTGCTCTGGTTTTCCTTAGCTGCCTGCTTCTCTTTGACGCCTCCTGCTCAATGCCGTGTAGATTCAAGGGTTGGTGTAGCAACTTTGGGTCATTGTTCCCTGGTCCTGGAAGGTGACCTGGAGGACAAAATTCCAGGGGTAAGTGAGTTTGGGAAGTAAGGCAAAGCGAGGTCCTTCCTTGTGAATTTCACTGTCAATGTTTGCACATTAAAGCTCTTGAACCTTCTTCACTACGTTGAGTCTACTGCTCACACTTACCTACCGTGGAGCCCTTTTTTGCATCGCACCTCGTAACTTCCCGAGAAACACGTTTTGGGCAGCACTGGTCTGGCAGGTGTGGTACTCCTAGATCCCCTGCCTTAGGCTCAGGCCGTTTATTTTGCCACAAGAGGAGCAGCTCTCTGCTAGTTGGCCCGACTCCCTCCTTACCCAGCCCTGGTCCCAAGAGAGACTCTTTCCCTGAGGCGGGCCTTCCTGTCGAGCCCCGACTCGGGTTTCTCTGCGGGGCCATGAGAACCAGGCCAGACTGATTCTGGGGCCTGAAATGAAGAAGACTTCACAGGGGGAGGCAGGCTGTGGTCACACAAGCCTTGCAGATGCCCGGTATGTCCTAACGTCCCCTTTCCTTCCCCCACAGGATGGTTTCCCCATTCGGATAAAAGCAGTCCATGTAGTGAATGAACCGCGAATATTTAAAGGCATTTTTGCCATCATAAAACCATTTCTGAAGGAGAAAATAGCAAACAGAGTAAGTGGTGATCCTATTGACTTAAGTGCTTTACTTTTTTTATTTTGTTCCCTTATTTGTGACATTATCAGTACATTTATTTCAGTTTATTATTTTCTTCCCTGGGACTGTTAACTTGGAAAGTGCAATGAACAATCCTTTCTGTGAGGGGAAGATGAAGTGAATAAGAATGTGATATTTGACAATAGAGAGAGCAGAGCCAGGTCGTCATCCAAAGAGCCATAATCATTTAGACTTTCTGATGTCATGGGCGGGGCATTATGAACCAACATTGTATTTCACGTGGAAAAGGGTAGTCATTGGGTAGGTGGTTGAGAGGGGTTATGGAAATTTCTTGCTACGGCTCCTTGGGTTTCAAAATGCTATGTAAGCCTTTCCACTTAGCTCCTTCGTTTTCTTGCTGTATAAAGTTTGTGGACTACTTCAAGGTTTATGAGATTTGTGAGTTTTTAGCTTAATTTTTATTAAGAAAGGATGGATGGCACTTTAAAAGATGGAAGAGCCACTTCTCTTAGCCTTTCCCAGCACCGTGATTGAAATCGGAGGGGATAGAAACGGTATTTTTCTCCTCCCCTAGGCCTACAAAGATTGTGATCACTCCAAAGAATGGGTCTTGAGTTTCATAATTTGTTTTTCAAAGAGGAAGAGCAGAAAGATAGAGAATCTCAAGATCACAAGGGAGGGAACTTAAAAATCCAGGTCCCCAGGCCGTTTCCCGGAAGGCTTTAATTCACCAGCTTAGGGGTGAAGCCCAAGGGTCTGTGCTTCTCACATCTCCTAGATGTGTCTGCTGCCGCTAGGTTTGGGAGCCGCTCACCTAGTGGCTTCCGTGCCTGGGTTTGAGCTCGGGTCGGTTTCCAGAGATCCTATTTGGAGCCTGCTTTTCCCAAAGCAGCCTTTGGACCAGGTCTTTTCCATCTGTGCCATGACCCTACGTGTGGTCCACCATCTTGTTCCTTTGGTCCTTCATATGTTCATTCATTCATTCATTCATAAATGTTGATCACCTACCACATGCAAGTATGCGCTAGATGAACAAAATAGACCAAAATCGGTGCCCCCAGGAAGCTTACGTTCTAGGGGGGTAGAGACAGCAGACTATGCACGTTGGCCAGTATGAGAACCTGACCAGTACAGTGGGGAAAAGCTGTGAAGGGGACAGTGAGTGTGGGAAGGCGGAAAGGGGCGGTAGTAGTCAACAGGGTGGTTAGAGGTGGCGTCGTTGGGAAGTTGGCATTTGAGCAAAGACTTGAAAGAGGTGACAGAGTGAGCCTTACAGCTCTGGAGACCAGCAACAGCTGACCCTGAGGCGGGAGGAGCTGAGGGGAGGGGGGAGGCAGGGAGGCAGAGCTTGTGACAGGCCCTGTGGGCCATCGTTTGGACTCCAGCATTGAGGCTGTGAGGCGGGAGCGCTGGAGCACTGGACAGAGGAGCGGCGTGATCGGACTTCCTCTGGAAGGGCTTGGGTTGTGGTGGGAAGGGCGTGGGGGCGGGGGGGGGGGACCAGGAAAGAGGCTGCCGTGGGAGTCCCGGGGAGCAGTGGTGGCAGCACGGTGCCATTAGGGTGGCAGCGAGGTGCTTGGAATCGGGGTATATTTTGAAGTCACAGCCAACAGGGCACAGGGAACAAGGAAAAGAGAGTTAAGGATCCTCAGGCTTTTCGATGAACTGGAAGGGGAGAGTTGCCATCAACTGCTCCTTTATTCACCCGCCAGATGCTTACT
Source organism: Micronycteris hirsuta (assembly GCA_004026765.1). NCBI lineage: Eukaryota > Metazoa > Chordata > Mammalia > Chiroptera > Phyllostomidae > Micronycteris > Micronycteris hirsuta. The sequence continues at coordinate 100,868 of PVJI01001664.1, forward strand.
TGACACGTACTGTGAAGGACGTTACTGAATTACTGATATTTAACCTAAGGCCCTGTGCATTTTCATTTCCTTCCCCTCCAGTTTTTCCTCCACGGGTCTGACCTGAACTCTCTCCACACAAACCTCCCAAAAAGCATTCTCCCCAAGGAGTACGGGGGCACGGCTGGCGAGCTGGACGTCACCACCTGGAACGCGGTGCTGTTGGCCTCGGAGGAGGACTTTGTGAGAGAGTTCTGCCAACCTGTCCCCACCTGCGACAGCACCCTGGGCCAGGCCCTGCTGGCTGAGGGGCCGACCTCAGACGCACAGCGTGATGACTCCGTGCGGGCCGTGAAATCACAGTTGTACTCCTGCTACTAGCGAGTCCCCCGTGAGCATCACCATCTTTGAATCCTTTCCTTTTCTCGTTGGGGAGGCACAAGGAGAATTTTCGGTGCCATGGACTCGTTCTTGCCCCTCGTAAGTACGCTGCAGCATGGAGGAAAGCCTGGATTGCCCTGAGGGTGAACCGCGGGGTGCGCCCTGGATTACTTGAATCATTCCGTGGAAGACCCAGAAAACGTTTCCAGTGATTCCCAAAGGTTTGGAATCCCAGTTTGCAACTATTAATCTGGAAGCTGTATCTGGTTCTTACACATCTCAAAGTGAGAAAAGTCAGGACCAAAGTCACTTTGGGCCTATATCCCAGGAGAAAACAACCCGATGGGCCAGTCAGCACATTCCTTTGAAACGCTTTGGTCAAGGCTGCAAGGTGGCCACATGTGAGACTTCGGGAGTTTGTGTCTTTCATGTGAACCCTGACCTCAGACTTCTGTTGCTCATCAGAGTCTGCACGTTGGCGGTCCAGGCCCGTTGCCGTCAGGGGTTTGGAAAGCACCTTATCTGAATCGGGCACGCATCGGGACATGGGCAGCCCTTCCTGATCGCATTCGGGAGCCAGCAGCTCCAAGCACCCATGGGATTCCTTGGTTAACTCTTGCAATAGAAACTCATTTTCCCAAATCCATAAAGCCTTAGCCCTGGTTCTCAGTAGAATCGTGCAGGGTCCTAGAAGTACGTAATTTTACTCAACCCAAAATACTGGATGCTAGGCCTGTGTAGCTAAACGGATTCGAGCCTGAGAATGAAGAGACTTGAGCTCCAGCCTCCACGTGCGACTGTGGACAAGGCCGGGCCCCCGTGAGCCGCAGTCCTCACCTGGGAAAGGAGCGTGAATGAAACGGCACCCAGGGCCCGTGGCGCTGCTGAGGCTCTGGGTTTGATCTAATTATTGATTGTTAGACATTGCTTTTCTGCTTCGAAAGATGACTGTCTCGATGCAAGTGGCTGGATCGTTTTTTGGGGTACACCTGGGCCTTTCCAGGAGGGATGTATCACTCACCATTTGGCCCTGCCTTTAAAGGAACAAGTTTGTGTATTCCTGGGGCCCAGCAATACTAACTTCCTTTTCATAGAGCTAAACGTGAAAAGGGTGGCTTTGTGCGGGCAGGCAAGTGAGGTGACCAGGGTCTTGGATGGCTTCCCCCCGTCGCTGAGGTTCTGGTGGTATAGTGTAAAGGGACAGCAGGGGATGGCTAAATTACTGGGATTCTGAAATTTTGGTCCCTGGAAATGAACACAAGGGCAGGTTATTGCTGGGTCACTTCTGGAGCCCCTGCCCTCCCCCACCCTCTGGAGTTTCTCTCCCTGGTGTGGGTGGGCACACGTCAGTCCGCCCGGCCAGCCCGAATGTTGATTTTGTGTCTCGGCCCTTGAGACCCTTCCTGTGAAGAAGGGAGCCTTTGCCCAGGCATCCGATTAGAGGGCTCATCTTGTGGCTTTTGACCTACTTCCTTTCTTATTCATTCCATGTAAATTATGTTTAAAAGGGACAAGTACTGTGTGTTGTGTGTGTACCTTCTCTGTGCACTTACTAGGCCCCCAGGCAAGGTGGACAGCTTAGTTGGGAAGGGAACAGTGCGCTGAAATTCAAAGGCCAGTCTGTTGCAAATAAGCTGTTCATTCTCATAGCACTTTTGAAAATGTCTGGAGAAGTTGGTGGTGGAAATGACTTACCTCGTTAGTGCCAATTCTAGGGAGAGCTCGAGTCACCCTAGGTGCTGCCCCCCGGATCCCTTGGGGCCTGGCTGAGCTGCAGGTGCCAAAATGCACACCCTGGCCACCTCGAGTCCCATCTGGGGACGATGGTGCGACCAGCGTAGCTGAAGAGATCTAAGTAGGACACGTGGGGCGGCCAACATAGGTAGAGGGTTCGGAGCCCATCTGCCTGGATGGGCAAACCGGTTAGACGCTTTCGTAGGTCCCAAGGAGGAGAGAGATTAAAACAACAAACAAACAAAAAAGCTAGACAGAAAAATGAGTTGCTCGGCCCCACTGAGCTCCCAGGGTTGAAACTGCATCGCAGGCCATTGCCTTTGTCTGTGTGACGTCACCCAGGTGGCCAGGCTCGCCTGGAGGATGGCCTCAGAGGCAGGAAGGATGCTCTGGCCTTTGTGGCTGACCAAGGAGCCGTTCCTTTCCGCCTGGGAGAGGAGTCAGAGCCAGCGTTTGCCTGCCTGCCTGCTGGAGTGACTGCTTTGTTTGGCTCCAAGGACAGATCCAACAGTCTTGGCACCTCTGGGGTCTGAACCAAGCTGCGAAAGCAGGCCCGCCCCTGCCTGAAAATCACAGCAGCCTGTGTGGCTCCACTGGGCATGTCTGTAGTTTCCCCAGCAGGGGCAGGGGAACGACTGAGGGAGCACTGGGGAGCCTTGCTCCATAGTGGAGGCTCGCTGAGGGCCCCCAGGGTCCAGCCAGAGAACTGGGAATGTTTGCCTTTAGGGGGAAACCTCGGCCCATTTCAGAGGCACTGGAAATGAACTACTCCCAAAATTCGGGTGGGGTAGCATAGGGAAGGGAAGTGCGAATCAGCAGTAGTGAGTTCTAGCTGTACCTTGCTGTGTGGCTTTAGGTGAGTCACTGAGCGCCCCAGAATCATTGTGTACTAAAAGCGGATCACACCCCAGCTCTGAGGGTTCTGCTCCTGGCATCAGCCACCCTGTCACAGGGACATTGCGTCACAGGGACAGTATCTTATTAGGGGCCCTCCCATCTGGGCTATTCAGGAAATGCAGGTCATAATGAATTGGCGCCTACAACTTCCAAGTGGATCTGTAAGTTTAGGTAATGTGGGGGTCCCCCCCACCCTTTCTTCCCACATACTACCATACAGGAAAGTGTCTCTTTCTGGAAGCTATTGTACCTCTGTGGGGGAGGGCCGAACTCCATGGAAAGGAAGCCACAGAAACAGCAGGAAACGCGAGCCTGGCTTCCTTGTACTTGCTCTTTGGGAAGGTGGCTTTAGCTCCCTCGCACCTCAGCCTGCATCCCAGGAGCACCCTGTCCTTAAGTTTACAAACACTTCAGCTTACAAGCTGCTACATATTTTTGCCAAAAAGCAGCAGGGTGAGAAAGAGGTATTTCCCCACACTCCTGTGAGACAGCGAGCCTTTCCGAACACCTGGAGGGTAGTTTCTTTACCTGCCGTCTGGTCCTCAGCTCAGTCCTGGGATTCCTTTTTCATTTGGGTGGGCAATAGCTGTGGTACTGTGTGGCATTAATACCTCATTTTGAAGTTTTTGGCTTTTAGGCTTTTCCTTTAAAACCCTTCCTTCATTTAGGAAGTAAAATATTAGCAGATGTGTACGTGTGGCTGCCCCGTGACGTGAGAGGTGCAGAGATGCCAAACAAACCTGCGACCACTCAGGAGTGACGTCAGTCCTCACGCCTCTCAGTGTTGAGCTCTGTTAATTTTGTAGATCCAAAGTCGATTCCTTTCTGCCGTCCTGACTCAGAAGTGGTTTGCTTGGGTTGGAAGGAGCAGGCAGCATCAGAGCAGATAGTCCTCCTCAGTAGAATCTGCTCCTGGGGAAGCCAGGGGCGATTTGTGGATGAAGAGGCCAGTACTGAATACGCTGTTCCAGTTTGCTGCCTCTCCTTCCATCTCACCGGGTGGCGTGTTCAGCTGGACGGTCAGGTGGCCGCCCTTGGGGACTGCTGTGGACATGCCTCACCTCTTGGCATACCAGGTGGGACCATTACAAGTGAAATACTTGGAACTTCTCTTGGGCCGACAGCCTCTGGCACCGCCCTGCCGGGGTGGGAGGGGGACAATTTTCTGGTCGGATCCGGGCACTGTTTTAGCCACTGTCCACATTCCTCACTTCGAACTTGAAAGTCAGCTTGGCTCTGAGTATAGGGACATGTGGTAGATTCATCCACGTCAGTGTTTGTTTTGACCAAAAGTTTATTTTTCTAGTGCATTTTCTAAGTCCGAGTGGTGAAAACATGTAATTTTAGTATGCATGACTGGGTCTGGAACAATAAAAGTCCCTGTAAGGCCGAGTGTGTGTGGACTCCCTTTGTGACAATAACAGTTCAGGTGACGCTTCCAGGGCTTTGTTATTTATGGCACACATGTGCGTTCTATAGACCTAGAGCTGGCTGCCCCTGAAGGTCACGTGCCTCAGAAGACAACGGTGTGTAGGAAGGAGGGTGGAGCTAGATGCACAGTGCTGGGGATGAGGTGCGCACTTTCCAGTTCTCAAGGCGCAGGTGAAGCTCCTGGACTGGCGCTGGGTCCCTCCAGTCTGCGTTCATGTGGGCCGGGTGTCGACTGTGTTCCTCCCCTAGACGATCTCATTCAGCCGTCAGGCACCCTTAATGAAGCAGTGGTATTGCCGCCGTGGGGAAAGTGAGGCACAGAGCAGGTGAGCAGTTTGCCCAGGGACACAGAGCGGGTCAAGCAGTGGACCTGGGATTCAAAGCTGGCAGTCTGCCCGGAGCCTGCCATTGCCTCCTGGTGGCGCTAGGCCGTGTCCTTCTCCCGCCCCCCCTACTGTCAGTCCACAGCCAAGCACAGAGGGACCGCAGGGAGAAACTTGTAGAGTGAGGAAGCATCGGCCTAAAAATGGACTTTATTTTTTTGGCTTCTTAGAAAATATAAACCAGAGGTTCTTAACACCTGACACCCAGGTTGTAATTGGACATTTTATTCTAGAAGCACCTAGAAGTAAATGCAGATTCCGTGGGAGGGGAACTAGCGTACGGCTCGAGCAGCACTGGTCCGCTGCACGCCCAGCCACTTCCCCGCTTGTCCCGTTTGTTTCTGTAGAGGAGGAGCTCGCTCGCGCTCTGCCCCGGCGGAGAGGAGAGCCGGTCCCTGCGGTGGGTCCGGTCTGTGGGTGACGGCTCAGTTGAGAGATGCTGTCACGCAGGATGTCCGCACACTTACCGTTGGTGAGTACTTACACGGCAACACACCGGCCTCCGGGTCCGCCTGCCCTGGGGAAGCTGAGGGACTGACGCTCAGCCCGTCCGTCTCTCACACGCGGGCCAGTGGGCTCCGCGCTCCTGTCCTTACCCTACAGCGGTGTTACAAGGACACGTATGAGCAGCCACTGGAGTTAGTGTCGTGAGTCAGCACTTCCTTGTAACACCTTGGTTTTCCCAGTGCCCTCCCTCACGTAGTACTGGTTTGGCATCCGTGTAACAAATGGTGGCAGATGTTTCATGTTATTGCATTTAAAGCTGGTGAGTAATCAAATCATTTAAGGTGCCACTTTTCTGGAAAAAAAATTTTTTTAACCAAATGTTCACTCTCTTACCTGGTAAGGTGCCAGCCATTAGGGATACAGTGACCTAGTAAGAAGCTAGCCGCTGCCTTCAGGGGATTACTAACTTCCCTTTGTTAGTGATGGGTGGCTTAGGGAGCCAGTTGGCCCCCTGGCGTCCCTAAGCGGTCTCTAGTTTATATTTCTCCTGCTGCCTCATAGGCCAGGAGACAATGGGGGTCTGTGTAATCGAAGGACGAACTGATTTCCATAAGCCTCAGGGTCCGTGAAAGGGAAAGAATAAGCACCACCTGGCAGGGGTGTGGACAACGTGGGTTCGTCGCTGGGTACATGAAGGATAATAGCATCCTTCACCTGAGGTTACAGGCATCGTGTGGCTCGAGTCACTCAGCAGTGCTCAGGACATCACTGAGCAGGCTGCCTGACTTGGGCTCCTCGGTGACATGGCGGACACAAGAGACCAACACAAAGGAGCAAAGACATGAAGTGCTGCCCAAGTGAGCCTGGGAGCTGCCATGTCTGCAGAGATGAGATGCATGACTCATATTAACACTCACTGTAGCTTAACGTGTGAAAAGAAAAATACAGTCAAGCAAGGACTTGAGTGAACAAAAGAGCTGTCCTGGTTTAAATCGAGCCTGAGCTATGACTTGGTCTGGAACATCGAAAGCACTGGTACCCAGGCCCGCGGCCGTTCTTTGGCAATGTCTGGTTGTCACGGGAAAGTTTTATTTCCCAGCTGAGTGAGTTCCTTCTAACCACAGCCTCGGAAGTACACAGCCAGCGCGGGCCGACAAGCCCTCTCCCGGTAGTACCTCACTGAAGGTGGCAGCCGCGGCTGATGCCTTGGATGAACCCCTCCAGCAAATCGCGGACCTCAAAGCCAGGGCCCTCAATCTGCAATCCCGGACACAGGCAGGCCTCTGGACAGTGTTGAAACACTGGGTGACTCGCCTGGTGACACCGTGAGGCGTGATGGTTCAAAATACAGTCTGATCCTGCTTTGCAATCTTTTTCCTGGACTTACTCGAAATGCTGTGACGCTTATGCTTGTCTAAAATTCAGCACTCATGTAGATAATTCACTTGAGTCTCAGGCAAACTATTATTGGGTTTCCAACTGAACTTAGAGTACAAAACCACAAACAGCAGGCATACTGCCCCCAAGTTTTTAAGAAAATTTGTTATTTCAAATTAATATCAAAGTTATCGTCGTAAGAAAAATTACAAAACTTTATTGGACTTTATTACACTTATTTTACAGTTTAGTATTGCTTTTATTTTAAATTACATAAGGTGGGGGGAGTTGGTACACCATGTTTTTGGAGTTTAGGACCTTTAATGGGCTCAATCTGGCTGGCCCCACTGTTCAGGAAGGGGGGTATCTGCTTCACACTGGAAAAGGGCTAAACCTCTCCTGTCTGCCCCCCAAGTCCCTTACAACGTTGTCCATCCCTGTACCCCAACATAAACCACTGGTTTACAAGACGGGGTTCCAACCATCCCTATCAAGCCCTGCTTCCCTGCCCACCCCCCAACCCAGCTGAGACTGTGTCCTCTCATGTTCCCTATGTTAATTCTGTAAGAACACTCGAATCTAGCCTGTGCTAGGTTTTGGCTGAAAATCTCTGACCTTTGAATATTGTCTAGTCTCTTTTTAGCCCTTACTGAGATTACCAGCTACTACCCAAGTGCTTAAAATGGGTTAAGCAGTTTACAAAGTAGCTTTGCTCTCTAAATAATCTTATTAGGTGCTATCTTTTGTTCAAACAGGGAGAACAATGAGGCTCAGACAGGCAGTCATTTGCCCAAGGTCATAAAGCTTAGCATAGATTCAGTAAGTTTTAGCTGTTTGACAGGCAGGAAATGGCAAAACTGATGCAAACCAGTCAGACTTCCAGGCATTATGCTCCTGCCGTCCTGAGGGACGGTACCCCCACCTTCTAGCATGTCCCTCTTCCTGCCCTTCACCTTACAGATGGAACCACCACTGACACAGGTCATTAAACCAGAATCACTCAGGAATCTACCTCTCCCCCACATCTAACCACTGCCAATTTTTAAATTTTAATTACTAAGTAGCTCTGAGCTATCAGTTTCTCCCCATCCGCACTTTGACGTCTCTTTCTCAAATGTCTTTACGTCTCGTTTCTTTCTGCATGGACTGCCCTGGTCTTATCTCTTTAAATCCATTCTCTAACATATGGTGACTGAAGACACAGCTCCCCACTGCCCTCAACATAAGGTCCAAACTCTTTTGTGTGGTTTACAAAGCCCTTTATAACCTGGTCCCTGCCCAATGCTCCCTATTCCAGCTTTGAAAGTTTAAAAAAAAAATCTCCCTGCCTTTAACATGTAGTTTTGTCTACTCTTCAGCAAAGCCACCCCCTTCCCATTTCTCTTAGCAGCCCTTAACAGTTCCTGGCTTAGACACTACTTCTCCCAGGAAGCCGACCATAGCACCCCCTACACCGGGCACCTCTTCTTTGAGTTCTCTGCAATTCCAGAATCTCAGCACCAAAGATAGCACATCACGCCACGCATCAGCTCTTTCCCACCCTCCTTGAAACTAAGTCCAAGGTGGCCGAGAAGGTGGTATATGCCAGCACCTGACGGCCCGGTAAGGAACAGAGGGTAAATCTTGGCTGAAAGAACAAACCTCTCCTTGTGCACAATCTCTTCCGGAGGGTTCCTGACATGCCTGCCCCTGCCTCTCAACTCCCCAAGCATCTCACCCAATGATATCTGTTAGGACAATTTTTGAATGTGTTAAAGACTTGACTCACTAGCCCTTAAGTTTTGGAAGGAATAGGTGCATTCTGTTAGATGTCTGATAAATCTGCCTGTCCACAGAACTCTAAAAAATACGGAATGGCTGCTAATTCGTAAAAGCTGCTAAAGAAAGGGCCTTAAAAGCATAAGTCTATTTTAATCAAATACCTTATAGTGCAAATATAATTCACATGCATTTTACTTTTACATATTCATAACATAATTGATTATTACACAGACTAAAGTTGCGGTGTTTTCCCAAGTGAATCTTCATTTTAACCAAACCTATAAAGCTTTTTTTGAAATAAATGTTCTGGCAAAGCCAGGCTTGAATTAAGCAGCATCAATGCCATAGTGTTAAAAAAAAAAAAAAAAAGAAAAAACTCAAGATGCAGAAGCAGTGGCCCTATCAGCAAGCCTCTCAGGGGAAGGACGCACACACACACCACTTTGCCCAAGCACGGTGACGTCACACCTCGAGCGTTTCAGGACAGAACAGAGTGCAAGCACCACACCAGTGAAGACTTTCACAGAGGAAACCTGCCATACAAACACATTACTACTTTTTTCCTGCTCTTTAAGGATACTGCAATAGAAATATATTAACGATGGCCTCAAATATCTGATATTTTTCTATCTTATAGTTTACATCAAAATTGTAGGAACCTACAGGTTTTAATAAAGAACTCTCTTCACAGCACAGCTGTAGTTTCACTTTACAATGCAAAAATGTTTCCTTTGCGCTATATCCTTAAAAATAAGCATAATATACATGTAAAGTTCAGATCCTGCATCCATCATAATTCAGTCTTGCCCTCAGGTATGAACCTTGATATAGTCAAATTCGCAAAGCCTTCACTGACTATTTTAGTTGAAGCAAAAGCAGCAGGGCTTCCAGCAAAGGCCGCCTATGCACTTCAGCGGTATCCCTGGCCGTCGGGGGCTCAGCTGAAGTCTCGACTGGTGATGACGAGTGGAGCCACAAGGGTCCAAACGTAGAGGAGGAGGCAGACCCAGCTGGAGCTGATCTTGACCCACACAGCTGGCCACCTGCTGGTCACACTCTGGAACTCTGTGTCAGGGCTAAGAAAACAGGGGAGAGTCAGGAAAAGGACCCAGATCTCAGCATGGAGCAGCACCCCCAGAACAGGGAAACTTGACTGACCCTGCTCCCTGGGAAGGTTCTAGCAGGGACTCGAGGAAGCCGCTGTTTTAGTTTTTATGAGCAAGGAACTCTGCCTCTCAAATAGCTTGTATCTTCTTGCCAGCATGAAGAATCCCAACTACTGTAATCTGCAGGCAAAGTTCTTCAGGAGCAGCTGGCTATTCTAGGTGCTGCTGAACGGCTGGACTGAAAGGCCTCCTTGAAACGTTCCCCCCCATCAATCGTTCCCTTGATCGGAATACTCTAGGCGGCCCTCTCTAGACACAGAAAAACTAGAGCACAAAGATGGGTCAGGTTGCTTTATGTTGGGATCTTCTCTCTCAAGCACTCAGGTCTGGAAGAGCTCCTTATAAATGTGCACTGTAAGAATTCCAGCTGGATTGTAAATCCAAAAGAAGAGAAAGTCAAAAGTATTTCAGGAAAGAGTCCATACTGAACACAACTCTATTATACAGGTAAGAGAAGGAGATTCTAGAGTCAGACTAATGGATAAAGGTTTTACAGGCAGCTCAAGGGGGTTAAGTGGTCTTCCAACTGTGTTGTCTATGTCTCCTACCTGTACCAGCTGGTCACGGTCATCATGATGTGCAAGGAAGCCAGGAACAGCATAAAGTGGAAGACGGAGTAGTAGTACTGAACGCCCTCTTTCTCATTGTCCACAACCCGCTGAGGCTGTCCCTCTTCTTCATCGCTGGCACCGTTGGTAGCTGTGTCACGAAGGATCACACTTTCACTTCCTGACAGGGTCAGCTTGCTTACTTGGCTATTGCTGGAAGTGCGTAAGCTAGAAAGTGATCCCAAGGAAAACAAATCAGAAATGGACCGTGGAGACGATGAACTGCTGCCTCTGTACGTGAAGTTATTTCTGAACTGCTCCTACTCTGGGGCCTGACAGCCTTCTGATGGCCCTGCCTGAAGTTCTGAACTGTCGCCTGCCCTCACAAGGCAGACAGTATGCTTACCAGTTACTACTTGATGGTTTAACTGCTTAGACGCAAAACACACACAATTTCCCAAAACACACGATGCTCTCAATGTCTACATGCATGACTTCGCAGGCACCTCTTCTACTTTTAGAACGTACTGCCCTGCAGCCTGTCCCCAGCTAGCTCTCTCACCCTGCAGTTCGCTGGCTGTGCGTCACGTCCTTGGGAAACCCTTCTCTGACGTCGCCCCATCACCAGGCTGGGTGAGACTCCCACAGCTCTCTGTGCCTCCCTCTGCTGTCACACGGTCATTCCTGCCCTCCTTGCTACCCACAGAACCCCTGGCCAACAACAACCTTAGTCACCTATGCTTTTCTGGCATACAGCAGATGCTCACTGAAGTTTGTTAAATGACTCAATAACAAAGTACATACAAATAAAGGACAAAAATCACATGATCACCTCTATTGACATTTGAAAAACATTTTGACAAAATCTAATACCTTTTCAAGGTAACAAAAATGCTCCAACTAAGAACAGAGGAAAACTTTCTCGAAACAGTAGAGGGCATCCGTGAAACACCCAGTGCTAAACCCAACAGTGAAAGAGTAAACGCTTCCCCCCAAGAGCAGGAACAAGACGAGCACTCCATTCCATCATTTCTACTCACTTTGTGCTGGAGGTTCAAGCCAGAGCAACTGGGCAAGAAAAAAAAATAAAAGGCATCCAGACTGGAAAAGAAGTAAAACAATCTCTATCTGCAGATGACCTGACCTTGTATATGGAAAGTCTTAAGGAATACACACTCAGAATCAATGAACAACCTTGAGAGATGTAAGATTAATATACAAAAATTAATTCTATTTCTATGCAGAGCAATGAACAACCTAAAAGATAAATTAAGAAAACAATCTCATTGACAATATCATCAAAAAAATACTTAGAAAGAAATTAAAGACCTAAATGAGACATCCCATGTTCATGGTCTACAAGCCTTAATATTGTTGAGATGGTAATACTCTGCAAGTTGATGTGCAGATTCAATACAATCCCCTTCAAACCCCAATTACCATTTTTTTTTTTGGCAGACATTGACAAGCCGAACTTAAAATTTACATGGAAATGCAAGGGACTCAGGATAGCCAAAACAATCTTAAAAAAACAAATCTGGATGACTCAATTCTTGATTTCAAAACTTACCACAAAGAAACAATAATCACAGAAGTGGTACTGGTGTAAGGATTAACATATATATCAATGCAGTAGAATTACGAGTCTAGAAATAAACCATTACCTTCACGGTCAACTGAATGTAATGGCCATGACAAGGATGCCAGGATAAGTCAATGTCAATGCGGAAGGGATAGTCTTTTCAAAAAATGGTGCTGGGACCACTGGGCATCCACATACCATAGAATGAAGTTGGGCCCCGTATCTCAAACCATATAAAAAACAATAAAAAGACCAAAAAACCTACTTTTAAAATAGGCAAAAGATTTAAACAGACATTTCTTCAAGAAGATATAAAAATGGCCAATAAGCATGTAAAAAATGTTCAGCATCATTAGTCACTAGGGAAATGTAAAGCAAAGCCATAATGAAATGCTGCTGCACATCCTCTGAATGGCTATACTCAGAAAGACATAGTGTGGTGAGCAGGAGGTAATGCAATTAGAACCCTGTGACATGATGTGGCCACCCTGGAAAATGCTGTGGCAGTTCCTCAAAGAGATAAACAGGTGGTGCCATATAATCCAGTAATTCCACCCACAGGCACACGCACCCGAGAGAACGGAAAACTTACACCCCCACAAAAAGTGTGTACACACACATTCATAGCAACAGTATTCCTGACAGCCCCACAGTGGAAACACCCGAATGCCCGTCAGCTGGTGAGTGGACACACAGAATGTGGTGCAGCCAGCAACTGCGTGTCATTTCCAACAACAGGACGGAATTAAACACTGACACGTGCACAACACGGATGAACCCTGAAAACGTTATGCAAAGTAGAAGAGGCCAGTCACAAAGACCATACAGCGCATGCTTCCCTGTACACAAAACACATGAATAAGCAAATCTAGGGACAGAAAGAAGACTGTCTGCCGGGGCTGGAGGGCAGGGGGAATGGGGCGTGGCTGCTAATGAGTATAGCGTTTCTTTTTGAGTAAACAAAGTGTTCAAATTGATTGTGCTGATTTCTGTGCAACTCTGTGAATATACTAAAACACTTCTGAATTTTTTTAAATTCACATTTTCAAAGGATGAATTCCATGGTAGGTGAATTATACCTCAAAAAAAAAAAACCAAAAAAAGGGCCAAAAGCGAAACAAAAATAGCCATAGACAGCATGAAAACAAATGAGCATCGCTGTGTTCCAACGGAACTGCTTACAAAAACAGGCAGCCAGCCCTTGCAGTTCGCCAACCGCCGTTTAAAGCAATCATTAAAAAAAAAAAAGTTAAATTTACACATAATATTACGGAAAGCTGTCCAAATTAAAACGACAAATTCCTATTTCAGAACAGTTTGTGTATTATGTAGCATGTTCCTAATTTATTTTTAAGGTTATATACAAAGTAACATAAATTAAACTGTGTATTTAGCTACATATAAAGTTACATTTAATTATATAGATACAGATAGGTTGACAGTATCAGGGTGTCAAACTCATTGTCACCGGGGGCCACATCAGCCTCGAGATTGCCTTCAAAGGGCCGAATGTAACTTTAGGACTGTATACGTGTAACTGCTCCTTAACTGGGGCAAGGAGCTCGGCACTGCCGCCGGGCAGAAACAAGGTGCCAGGCTGGTAGAAACAAGGTGGAGGGCCGGATTCGGCCTGCAGGCCTTGTGTCTGCCACCTGGGCAGTAAGTATATGCAAAGGGAAAAAGCCTGAAATAGTATGTACCAAATGCTAACCATGGAAGAGGTAAATTTGGAGGAAGGACACTTTCATCTTCGATCTTATACTTTTCTCACATTATTAAGTTATATGAATATATCCTTATCCGTTTTTATTATTTCCTATTTTGAAATAATTAAGGTAGTATGTGCTATTATGTAGAAAATATCAGTAAAAATGAGTGGGAGGATTAGTGCTGACTGCTAACACAGGCCATATCTGGGGCCTTGGATTTACTAGAGCCTTTTACATTAGGTGTGTATAGTTCTATAGTTGTTGAATTATTCACAATGATCAGGAAATACATGTATTTTTCTTTTTTACAACAAAAAGCCAATTTTCAGAGTCACTATTCTAGCTGACCTACGTCAGTGGCGGAGTTTGCTCCTCTTATGAATGAGAAGGTATTTCTTTGGAAGGTTGGGAGGAATTATTTGATGAGAGAATTTAATGAACTTTAAGAAGTATACATGGCTCGTAACTGAGGCAAGTCAAGAACTTTTAATAAAGAAGAGTTAGGCTGTTTTTTTTCTTTCTTTAAAAAAAAAATCCTCACTCAAGGATTTTTAGAGAGAGGGAGAGAAAGAATCAGAGAGAAACATCAATCGGTTGCCTCTTGTATGTGTCCTAACTGGGAATCGAACCTGTAACCTTTCTAGTGTACAGGATGACGCTCCAACCGAGCAACCTAGCCAAGGCACGTTAGGCTATTTTTTAAAATTCTTCACACTCCTTTTTGAAAGCAAAATAGCTGCTTCACTTTAATTTCAACCTTCATCAGAATCTTGTTTTAAGTATTTTTTAACTTACCTAGAATACAAAAGGCAGCTAACAGAGACTATCACCCCCAAAATTGCCTGATTATCCAGAAAATGCCCACTCTGTGATGGTGGAGCAGGGGTAGGGACCACGGCGGTGGTATTTCCAGGAGCCAAGGTTGGTGCTGTCACGTGCGTAATGATGCTCCACAGGCCTGGGTTGCAGGAATGATCTGAAAATGGGAAATACTGTATTATCCTTAGTTATAACTCCTCTTGTTCCAAGAAGGGACTCGAGGGGTGTGGGGACACATCCAGTCATGACACACGGGAATGCTGCACTGCCTTAGAGGGACCTGAAGCTTGGCAGTCCGTAACAGATTTGTGTTGCAAGCAGTGACCTAGTTTCAGAAAAAAGAAACAACAATTTGACAATTTCATAAACATCAATCTTGATCTGATATGGTTTTGAGGCTGAACTGATAAACTTTTCAGTTCTACAACCATGCAGAGGCTTTGGGCGCAAGGCGTTGATCCCCAGTTCTGCTGTTACATACGTACACAGGAGTACAGTGAGTTGAGCCACTTGAGGGTCTGCAATAACTGCTTTCCTCTAAAAGGAACCCACTGAATACCCCTACTGAGAGACAATCCTGTAGTAACTACAGGAGATTTCCTGCAGCTACAGACTCTACAGCCAGTAACACAAAGTAAAATTCAATTAAAACAATTCTACAAAAGGCCAGAACAATGTTGCCCTGTCTAGCTCTTTACTAGTTTGACTTAGTCCAGGGAAAAGCCTAGACTGACATAAAGGACTATGTGTGGGGTCCATTAATGACGGGATCCCAACCTCAGACTGGTACCGTCCGGGCCTGTTAGGAAGTGGGCTGCAGAGCAGGAGGTGAGCTTGAAAGTAATGTGCTTGAATCACCCGAAACCATCCCCACCACCCTGGTCCCTGGAAACACTGTCTTCCACGAGACCGGTCCCTGGTGCCAAAAAGGTGCGGGAATAGCTATGAACAGACATGGAGGATAAAACCTGAAAGGTACATATCTGCAAAGAGTGAACATTATACATTCCAGTGGAGTTGTCTGTTCACTTGTTTGACATCTGCTCTAGCACTAGTTTTCATTTCCTTCTTTCTTTTCATCAAATGAACGTGCTGTTGCCATTCCCTTACCAGGCTCATTGGTCATGGCTGACCATGTGAGGTACATGGTGTAGATGGAGATGATAGAGGACTGCAGGAGGCCAGAACGAGGCTGGTGTTCCTAGGGAACCAAACAGAAAACAATGCCACAGGAGCTGCAAGGGCTGGCTTTCTAAAACCTAGTGTTCTTCCCTGGGACCCACTGCATTGTCACTAACTAAGAGCCTTCTGATCCTCTTTGACAGCTGAAAGATGCCAAGTAATCTTTCAGTTTCAGTTAGCTCGAAAAAGAACCAAGAAAGAAGCATGTACTACTGCTTCTCAAGGCATTTCATAATCCTGTGACTTCCTGTGTACCACACAAAGGTTTCGGTTTACTAGTCTCTTAGCGTAGTGGAATGGAAACTCCGCTTTGCCACTAACTAGTGAGGTGACCCACCATCTGTCTGGAACGCTCACTTTTCTCACTTTTATTTAAAAGGAGAGGTGAGGTCTAAATGTTCTTTTCATATTTCATATATAAAGCTCCATGAATTTAAGTATGGCATTTAAGTGATGAAACTCAGGAGCATGAATTATTTATTTTTAATCATCACCCAAGGATATGTTTTATTGATTTTGAAGAGAAAAGAAGGGCGGGGGGGTGGAGAGAGAGAGAGGGAAACATCCATCAAACCGCAATGTAGGCATGTACCCTGAATGGGGATCGAACCCCCAACCTTTTGGTGTATGGGATGATTCTCCAACTAACTGAGCCGCAGAAATCAATTTTTTTCCCCTAGTTAATTCCCCTAAAATACCTTGGCTAACGATTCATAAGAATCATTCTTTTGATGTAAACAATCATAAAAATTATAAATTCTCAGATTACCTAGGTTTCTTTAAATGATACAGAAATTATTCATTTGATTATAATACAGACAACTCAATGGCACTTTTATAGTTACTAGGTATAACTGGAGAAATGTTTAAATGGGGTAAAACTGCACATAAATTCACATTAAAGGGCTACCTAGGTTTCAAGTACAGCATTATTTAAAAATCTCACTGGAGGAAGAAGCAGAAAACGACCATACCTGAATTTTTGGAAGGATTGATATAATAGAAACAATGACGCAAAGGATCAGATTAATGCTGATGAAGAACTTGTTTTCCGTGCAGCCATCGGGTCTGGTGTAGCGTGCATACAGCAAGCCGGCAGAGACAAGTGAAAGGATGTACAGGATGCTTGTGACAGATAGTAAAACTGAAAAAAGTAAAAATAAAAGAGGGAAGCCAATATGAATGCCCACAAGTCTAACAAGGTTTTATAAAGAAGACCAGTTTTCTTCTCTGTATAAAGATAGAGAAATTGGGTCACTTTTATGGCGGTTACTATTCGCGGTGAAAAGACGGAAGGCCCGAGGCTGAAGTCTCAGACTGTGTTTCGGCTGGCTCACTGGTGAATTACAGAACAGACCCAACAACTGAACCCACCCCTGGGTTACCTAGCTTGGTTTCGTGGGTTGAAAAACCAGGCATCTAATCGTTCCAGACAGAGTAAATTCTAAGTATGTGCTAAATATTGTTCATTATTAGCTTTTCTTAGGAGCCTAAATGACTCCTTGACCCTCAAAATGGCCCAGTTCATAGCAAGCTGAAGGCCAGGGACGGTGTCAGCAGAAAACAGACAGACAGACATCTCTATGGCCGTTCTTCCTCTGTTGCCACTGGCTACATACGCCCATTTCCTATCACAGCAAGACCATGGCATTGTGGAAAAGTGGCTTATTTGCTATTTTCAAATATCTAAAGCGATGTTCCTTTCTATTCCCATGAGTAATAAACAGTTAGCTCTGAGAAACAGACAACAGTACGCAGTATATCACACCAACTGTGTTCATTCAAAGCACAAACCTACTTGACAAAACTCGTTTCTGCTTATCACGATCTCAATGGATTTTGCATGTTTAATGACCTAAATGACGTTACCATAAAATGATGATGCACATTAAGTCACTAGCACAGTTCCTAATGTTTTCTACCTGAACACACAAGATCTCTCTTAGTTTTAGTTATGTAGAGTATGGCAAACCTACCATTCTTTATTAAATTCTTCTAGAGTTGGAGTGACCCAAAATGAATTATACAAAACAGAAGTAAATAGGTAAAAAATGAAATAAAATTTTATTAGTCAGAAAGGAGGAGAGTTTCAGGATTCCCAACCCATAATGGTGATAGACAATTTAAAAAATCTTTTTCTGCCATAAGCCGTCATTATGAGCACTTTAAGGGGCCAACGACAGGGCAGAGGTTAAATACATTGCAGTGTACCATGATACGGAACACCACGGAAGTGCACAGGCTGGAACACCACACACCTGTGTTCACTGGTAGGGAGGGTATTCACCATACAGTAAGTGAAAGAGCAAGTCGTGGGACAATACACAGTATAAACCTACTGACATTTAAATACAAACACAGGCAGATGTGCACCAATACATAAAGGTCCAGCAACAGTGGGGACATGTGGAGAGAAAGTGCGTTGCTGCAGGTTGGTAGTTACAGGTTTTCTTCTTGATAAAATTCTATCATTTGTGTTGATGGTAAAAATGGTACCATTTTTTTTTTCTTTTTCAATTTAAAAAGGAGCACCCTAAATGAATAATATGAAAGGAAAACCGGACAATTTGATAACGTGTACTGAGCATTTACAATATCCACACCCTCTGACTCTTCTGCTTCTGGGAATTTACTCCAAGGAAATACTCAGAAAGGTGCTCAAAGGTGTGTTATCAGGTGTGTTGCAGCCAGACACATTCACAGGCTATATCTAAGCTTTAGAAAAGGTCAAGCTATAAACTATTCAAATATATATTAAAAAATAAGTAAGACACAAACATACTCACATTTTTCAATGACTTTTTTTATACATAGAAGATACACATGTACATAGAGGAAAAAAGACTAGAAGGATTTAGACTAATATGCTAACAGTGAGTAATAATTACTAGGGAGTCAGATTATGAGGGAATTGTTTTCTTTTGTGATTTTTGGTTTCCAAGTTCTTGACATGGAGCATCTATTATTTTATCACTGGGGGGTGGGGAGGGAGTCAGGGCAAGGACTCTCAGCCACTATTTTGAAAACTGAAGTACGGCTAGGTCATGGCTCCTAGTAAGGAGAAGTCCCTTCCAGTTATTTCAGCCTATAAATTCTGTTCCCAGCCTGAACACTTTAAGTACCCTTTTCCCACCAGACAAGCTGTACGAGAGGTGTGCGGCCACTCCGAATAAAGCCTTAAGAAAGAACTGCCCACCTCCTCTGCCTGTGTTAGCAGACGTATCCTCCATAGAATGCGTCTGAGTCCCCTTGTCCAGGGAAACAGGGAAGTCAAAACCAGAACTATGCCACTAAATGCAACTCTACTCCTCATCCAAACACATGCAGTTACATCACAAATCTCCATAGAAACGAACTGGGAAAACCCAGTGGCACATTATCTGTGCTATTCCCTTCCAGTAATGCATATACTTCACAATGAACTCAATGGGAAATCAGTTTTTAAAAAATCTGCTCGACCTTCAAAGTTTATACATTTCAATCAATGGAGACTTTTCTCGCACTCCCTATTTAATGTAGAATAATGCAGAACGGCTCTCATGGGTGTGTGTAGATACCTACCAGCATACCAGCGCCTTGAGTTTCCTTCTTCCATTCGATTCACGCATGTTTCATTCAAAGAGTGAGCCAATTCTACCAACAGCACCAGCTGGATAAGGATGAATAAGAAGGCCCCAATCATGCCAATAACAAACCAGGCTACAAACCAAAAGAACAAAGTTATTCTTTTCCATAGAACTAACATTTCAGAATGTTAACTAACAATCTAAGAAGATTTCAATTCGAGTAAGAGAGAGGTGGTAAAGACATATTCTGTTGAGCAGTGAGGCAGGATTCCTCTGATTCCAAACTCAAAGGCAATTCTCTGAGAAGTGTTCTGTTGGGTTTCAGACCTTTTAGAACTTGTTCTAGCTTGTGCCAAGGGGAGCCTAGGATCTGACCTTCCAAATGCTACTATAGCCCTTTCCTTTCCCTTCCTTTCATTTTCCTTTCCTTTCCAGGGAGGAACAATCACAGTGGAAATCCACATTAAGTCACTTGATACCATGGTAAGGAAGTAGGTTAAGTCAGGGATAGTAGAGCCCTGACCGGTGTGGCTCAGTTGGGCATCATCCCACAAAGGGAAAGGGCACTGGTTCAATTCCTGGTCAAGGCATGTGCCTAAACTGCAGGTTTGCCCTTAGGGAGCATGTGAGAAGCAACTGATTGATGTTTCTCTCCCTCTATTCTCCCTCCCTACCCCTCTCTTGAAAAATAAATAAAATTTAAAAATTAAAAAAGAATAAAAAGACAGGATAGTAGAGCACAAGTTACAAGTCCTTATGTTGACAAGCTCTCCAGTCAGCTCAGTACTGCCAAGTAAGAAGATAACCTATTAAAATATTGACACACAATTAAATACGGTGACAGCTGAGAAGTGACCTGAATGCCTCCTGGCTTTAACCAATTAATATCTTTTTTTTTTTTTAAGATTTTATTTATTTATTTTAGAGAGAGGGGAAGGGAGGGAGACAGAGAGGGAGAGAAACAGCAATGTATGGTTGCCTCTCACATGGCCCTCACTGGGGACCCGGCCCGCAACCCAGGCATGTGCCCTGACAGGGAATCGAACCGGGACCCTCTGGTTCCCAGCCCACGCTCAATCCACTGAGCTACACCAGCCGGGGCCAATTAATATCTTAATAGTAGTACCAAGTCATATAATTGGACACCACCTCCTTTGTCAGTTCTGCAGAATCAGTAATGAAGACATGGCTTTAACTCAATCCCTTGTAGAGCCTGTAACAAACAATAACCAACCCCCTCAATGGTGAGCCGCACCTGTGGTGAAGTGGCCCCCAGGGATGTAGAAAGAGCCAACCATGATGCCAACGATGGCAGCAATTTTGAAGAACCAAAACCTATGGAAATATAAAAAATGCACTTAGGAAATGGTCATTTTCACCCTTAGACTAAGAAAATTATAAAATGCAAAAGTAAGCCTTAATAGCATTTTCAACATGTCTGTCTGGGCTTAGATCTTCATCTGACATGAAGCTACTTCATTCAGTACTTTACACAATTTAAGAACAGCACAGAGAGCAGGTCATTCACATTCACATTAAAAAGAACACGTAACTTTAGAGTTTCCCTACTTTTAACACTTAAAGATGGGAATTTTTCTAGGATTTTGAAGTGTTCTAAACTCACAATGTTACCTAAATATAGAGCAATTAACTATTAGGTCTGGGGAAAAGGCATCACCCAACCCTTCCTTTACAGCACAGGATGTAAGTGCCTTGCTCACAGCCACACAGCTCATCGGTGGCAAAGCCCAGACCAAACCTGGCTTTTAGTCCACGATCTTTAAAGACTCCTTGTACGGCAGAGCGGAAAGAATCAGACTTTGGAGCTGGACAGACCTGAGTTTCAGTCCCAGCTCCAACCCTCACTGGCTGAGATCTCAAGCAATTTATGTAACCTCTCTCAAATTCAGTTATTGCACCTATAAAAAGGGGGTTATAATAAAGTTCACAAAACTCCCTTCAGTATTCAAATGGGAATCAGGAACTCGGGCTAGGAATGAGAAGCAACAGAATATGTAAATCAGTGGCCCAAATATATTCACTGCTGATCCTTCTGTATAGTTTAAATACATCATGCACACGCTTATCTTTTAACAATAGAAAGGAAAAAAAAGTGGTTCCTAACACACACTTGAACTGTGTCATAGGTGTTCAATAAAAATCTAAGAACAAGAAAAAAAAGATACTAAAAAAAAGATAAGACTCTCCTCATCCCCTCTACCTCCTCCAAGCTACAGTCTCCGCCTGAAAATGACACTGAAACACCATCGCGCGTGTAAAAGGTCAGAAACACACACGGCCACCGATTCACTACTCTACGGCTTCCATCAGGGCGGCAACATTCACTGCTGAGTGGGGGGACCCACCCCGTAACACAGTAGGTTAATAATAAATAAACCTTACATACCCATTGTGTATTGCTGCTCTGGGATCTTTACTCGTTTTTACTTTTATCATGAGCAGAGAAAAGGCAAAGAAAAAGATGGCCAGGGCAAAGCTGATCCGATATACAGCTTTAAAACCGACCTGCACATCACATTCTTTATTTGCCTTTACATCAGCCACCTTGAAATGAAATTCCCCTTCACAGAATCCAGGAATCTGGAAAACAAAATTTCCGTGTTACAGGAACACCCACATTTAAACAGAGGTTGTGCCCCACCACAGGAGAGCCTCCGTGTGTAAAACCACCACTTCCACAACTGCAGGACTGTCCTGTGGGACTTTTCTCTGTCTTCCAATTCATTTACACTCCTATCACCAAATGGTATAAGTAACTTGCATTTTGGAAGTAAAAGTGAGGCGAGTTCTTCTTTGCTCTTTTCTACTGATGAGGTTTTGTCTCCCATTTCCCATGAATTTTCATGCTACAACTCAGTCCTTCCAAAGGTGAAGGCCTGGTTCAGTTTAAATGTTTACAGCTTAAACACACATGGAAAGAAAATGTTTTAGGGCCACTCTTTTAACATCTGTTTCCCTCTCGTCATCAGACTTGAACCTGAAGATGTTCACCGTGGCTTCCTTTATTTCTGGGAAAGGACTAATACCTTCATGTCGTGTCTTTACTATACCCCCAAATTACAATGAACCTGACTGGCTTTCGTAACAGTGAAGAAATAAATAAGAACGTTAATGTCAAAATAAAGAAACTTTGCAAAATATAAAAATCATCAGTACATTAAGGGTTCTGTTACTTCTACTTAACCTTCTTCAGCTGACTTTCTATCGGTTCCGTCAGCATAACGCAGGACACGACAGCGCCCAGGAAGAGAATCAAAGTGTAGATGAGGCGCGTCACCATGGAATTCTTACTGTTGGGACAGCAACTGCACAGCAAACATGATGCGCCGCCACAGAGGCACGGGACCTGGAATAAGCACACGTGGCCGTTTGAGACTTTTTGGTGGACTTTTTCATGAAATAGGTGTTGCAGAACAGAAGACTGAGCAACCAAGGCTTTGGCGGTTTTAACAGAGAATCACGGCTGGGAGAAAGTGGTTGAAAGCATGGGCTCTGGACTCAGTATTGTTTCTGCCCCTGTATCTCAGCAAACCCTTTTCTCCATCTGCCAACCGCACTCAATAATGGAATCTTCCTCCCTCAAACACTACTGTATTAAATAAGCACTCAACACAGTACCTAAAACGTATTAAAAGCCCAATACATTTTACTTATGTTCACACAGGGGTCATGTTGAATTTAAAAACAATATATCTTCAACAGGATGTGAGGAACTTGACACTGCTTGACTCTTTGAGTTTAGGTCACAGAAGGTACTGCAGTTTCTCCTGCTAAGAGCCACCACGTGAGACGCCCAAGTCCCTGAGGTCCCTGTGCTTTGAGGGAGCCCACCCACATGGAGAGGCCACGAGGCAGCGCCCAAGCTGGCGATCCGCATCTCCAAGTTCTCCCAGTCCAGGTCCAGACATGGGGCTGAATGAGCCTTCAGGTGATTCCAGCCCAGCTGTTGAGCTACCCCAGCCTGTGCCCTTTCTGATTTCTGACCCACCGAAGCTACGAGCGGTTGCTGTGGTCTGTCATTAAGTTTGGGTGGTCTGTTACGTAGCCACAGTAACCAAACCAGAGGTTTTCCCAGTTCTGCTAACAATCCTAAAGTTTTATGAGGCACTGCCACTGAAGAGTTGTAAAATGGAAAGAAACCATCAATAATGAACTATTACTAACTATTCATAATTTTTAAAATCTCAATCAAGCAGGCTAGAGAGAAGACTGCTTTCCCTTTACTCTAGAGAAAATATTACAAAATTGTCAAATAAAGAAGTAATTAATCAAAACAATGAAGGAAAAGGTACAGAAGTTAATTAATATTAGTGTTACGTTATTTTAAAAGTTTCTGTGATGTTTTGGCATTTGTCAACCATTCAAAATTTGTATTTTTGAATGATTTCTTTTATCTTTCTAGATAAATATTCACATAAAAATAATAAACACAATATATCTTAATATTGAGAAAAATACCAACCTAACTGTACTAGTTACTGAGAATCTTAGTTACCGAGTCCGATATTACAGCATAAAGCAACATTACATGATAGCAAGAGCAAGGGTAACCTGGAGATTCCTCAAAAACTTAAACACTGAATTACCGTATGACCCAGTAATTCCACTCCCAAACACACACCCAAAACAAGTGAAACAGGTATTCAAACAAAAGCTTGTACCTGAATGTTCAAAACAACACTATTCACAACTGACGAAAGGCACCACCACCCAAATGTCTATCAATTGATGAATGCGCAAGTAAAATGTGGTACATCTACACAATGGAATATTATTCAGCCATAAAAATGAATCAAGTACCTACTGTGTAATGGTACTTGATCTGTGGACCAAACCTGTCCTACTACATGTTATATCACTTCCCTAGTCTTCTGGTTACTCAGTCCAAGAACCTTGGAGTCACCCTTGATGCCTTCTTTTTCCAAAACCTTCATCCAATCTGTCAGCACATTAGCTCCACCCTCAGAATATACCCAGAATCTGACCCCTTTCTCAGCATCCTTAGCTATCACGTTAGCCTAAGCCACTAACATCATCTATTATCTAGAATAATGCAATCGCTCCTGTCTCACTGCTGTAGCAACCCATTCAGAACCTAGAGCTAGTATAAAGAGTATTTTAAGATGAAAACATCTGAGATCCAGAACAGATGAAGAAAAAAGCCTTCTGAGAGCTATTCTCTAAAAGCAGTAACTCTGGGAATATGAGGCTGGCCATAAGTTATCTCTCCAAAGGAGTTTTATGGCCATGAAGACAAAAAGACCTCTGCATCTATGCAAACAAGTTATTATTATACTCTTATCTCCTGTTTGTTCTCCTAAAAACTCACTTGTCTTTCCTAAAGAAACTTATTTGTTCTTCCCATAGGAGCCCTTTCCTCCCACCTCATTTCCCCTGTTAAGTCAGGAATATAAGCTTTATATGCTAACCACCCCTTTGAGCTGCTCATCACTGAGCACTCCTGTGTGTATGCACTGTACTCATACATAAACTCTTCTGTCTTGATAACCTTCTGTCAGTTTAATTCACAGGCCCCTAACTCCAACGGGGAGTGGAAGTTTTCCCTCCCCCACACGGCGTTACCCATTCTTTTCTCCCATCTATTCTTCACACAGCAACCTCCCCGGATCACCTAGGAGTAAAAGCCAAAGCCCTTAAATTGGCCTACAAGACGGTACAATGGGTCTCTACGTGCTTTGGCTCCCTGCTGCTTTCTGACTTCCTTTCCTGTTATTCTTCCCCTCATTCTTTCCCTTCTCTGGTACCCTGAACTCCTTGCTGTTCCTGTTTAAACAAAAGGGTTTCATGAAATAGAAAAATCATTTCTAGACAGAAGTGCTTTGATGGCATAAATTCAAAGTTTGGCTTTACATCAAAGCCAAAATGTGTTTCAGGTTAGGAAGGGCATCTTTCTTTGAAATCTCCAATTCACTCCTTAGTTAATGATCTTTTTTTTTTTCTTAATTGATTTTAGAGAGAGAGGGAAGGAGCGAGAAAGAGAGAAACATCTACTTGTTGTTCCACTTATTTATATATTCATTGGCTGATTACTGTCCCTCATGGGTGATCAAACCCCAAACTTGGAAGTCTGGATGACACTCTAAACAGCTAAGCTACCCCGCCAGACTAATGACTGTCTTAGGTATGTATACATTTCTACATCTATTTTGTAAATAGTGAGTTTGACCCACTAGTGGATTGTAAAAATCAACTGACCAGGATTTTTTTTAATGTGGTAGAAAAATTGTACAGCAGATGGTAAAGCTAAGAATTGTTTTATGAAACTTGTGTATAAATGGAGGTATGACCTGTGTAAAAATTATTTCTTACTTTGGGCCAAGGTCAAAAATTTGGGAAAGCAACTGCTCTCAAGGAACTGGCGCTTTTGATTTAAAATTAACAACCTTGAAGACTGGAAAACACACTGTGTCCCTCAGCAATGGTAATGGAATGAGCTGAGATTTGAGTCCTCTGTCCATTTGGTCAGTTGGGGAATTAGGAAACAAGGAAATGATTTCAAGAAGCCATGTTCCTCTGAAGTGAGTATATGAGGGAACTCAGGATATTCTATTCTATAAATCCTAAAAGTTCCTCTTTAAAGTATGGAATTTAGCCCTGGCTGGTGTAGCTCAGCGGATCGGGTGCAGGCTGGGAACCAAGGGCTCCCGGTTCGATTCCCGGTCAGGGCGCGTGCCTGGATTGCAGGCCAAGGCCATTTGAGAGGCAGCCATACATTGCTGTTTCTCTCCCTCTTTCTCCCTCCTTTCCCCTCTCTCTAAAAATAAATAAAGTCTCAAAAAAACATCAAACTACAGTATAACTGATCAATTCCACTTCTAGTATTTATCTAAAAAAAAAATAAAGTATGGAATTTACAATCGACAAAGTGATTCAACCTATTTATTCACTTATTATCCCCCAACAGCTCTCCACGCGAGGAATGCTGGGGTGACGATAATTTTCGTCTTACAGGCAGAGATAAATGACTTGCCCAAGGTCCCCAAGTTCAGACCATGGCTTCCAATTCTGAATAACAATCAACAAGGCCTCCTTCCCCTTGCACCAAGGCTGCAGACAGGCCTCGGTTAAAATCACAGCTCTGCCACATCCTCAGTAGCATTGACAAATCCCGCGCTACGGATAAAAATATTGTAAGGCACCCAAATTAAATGGCGCCACCTTCAGAAGATGCTTGGAAATGAACCAGAGCGCTCCCGCCGCGGGCTCATTCCTTGGTTCTATTCCAGCTCTGGGTGATCCCAGAGGCCGGAAGGCTCACGGGGGGGCGGGGCAACAGAAATTGTAAACAATGGACGCCTGGCCTCCTACGTTCCTCACCACACCCGGAAAGTGAGCCCCCTGATCCCGGTGGAGGGGCATTCGGGTTCTGGCCTGGGCCAGTGGATACTCTCCACAGCCCAGGGCCCGTCCCTCCAACCCCCGATCCCCTGCGGCCGAGGCCCGATCGGGTCTGGTCTTGGGACTCACTATCGCCACCCCCCGGCCAAACCGCACGTCCGACGGAGACGCCAGACCCGAAACTCACCCAGCTGGCCAGGGAGAAAACGCCCAGCACAGCTCCCATGGTGGCGCTGGTGACAGAGGTGGTGGATTAGGCGCCTTCTAGCGCGGTGGTAACTGCCAGTTGAAGTGCCTCCTCAAAAACGCGACGGTTACTTAGGCCGGAAACGTGCTGCTTGCATCATTGCGTGGCCCCGCCCATCGCCCGCGGCCGCCGAACAGAAACACCTGCCATTGGCAGGGGAAGAAGGCGGAGCTAACACCCCGCCCCGGCTGAGGGAGGAGGCGGAGCTAGGCCGGCTTGGAGCTGGGGAGAGAAGGCGGAGTCATGCCGGCCGGTAGGGCAGGAGTTGTGAAGGCTTTATTTCTTCACCTCGTTTGAATTCACTGGGAGCCCATTATGTGTCAAGACCTGGGGTACGGAAGCGTACAGGAATTTGTGGCCTAATTAAAAGAGAACGACAATGCACATAAGTGCACCATGCCATATTGTGATAAGTACTATGAAGAAGTAGTGTATGGGAATATTCTTCCAATAAAAGTTTAATGCCCACTATGTAAAAGGAAAGCAATTTAATTGGGGGGAGTGGGGGGTAGACCTGGAAGGCTGTTCTGATGAATTTGTATTTATTCTGAGAACTGACAGATGAGTCAAGATAATCATGGGAAAATGGACATTGTCTCCTAAAATGTGGGCTCTGTATATTATTTGGAGTAAACGAAATGAACATGACATTAAAGAACATTGAAAGGCCCAGTGAAAAAGTCCCGTTTCAAACCGAAGAGGTTTATTTGAGACCAGTACGTATTTAACATTTTTCTAACATTTGTTTTTCTCCCTTTTTAATAGAATGAAGGCTTTACTTTCCAAATCTCTCCAAAGGTAACCACATCTACAGTTAAATAACACTGTTTTGTCTTAGGGTTTGTGTGTGTTTGCAAAAATTCTTCCATTTCTACCACGCAGTGCTGGTTTTCCACTTAAGCAGTGAGGTAAATTTTCCTTTGTAGATGTGACAGATGAGTCTATTTAAAGGGGAAAAAAAGCCCTGAAAGTGATTTATTTAAATACACACAGTATAGGGGGTGTGTAGCCACGACAATGATGGCAGTGTCGTACAAATGACTAGTGTAGGGGAACATTTACCTGAGTGCGTAAGAACCTGTACAGTTTGGAATCCTATGACATTTAGGTTGGAAGAAGCCTTAGAAATATACTTGGATCCCTTCTTTCACTGAAATGGAAAAAAAGCTTGCCCTGGCTGGTGTGGCTCAACTGGTTGGGCATCCTCCGTGGAGCAAAAGGTCACCCGCCGGGTTCCGGTCAGGGCACAGGCCTGGGCTGTGGGTTTGTCCTGGTAGGTCCTGAACGAGAGGCCACCGATGGATGTTTCTCTCTCACATTGATGTTTCTCTTTCTCCCTTCCTTCCCCTCCATCTAAAAATAAAATCTTTTAAAAAAGAAAAAGACTCAGTGTTAAATGTTTTCCCAAGGCCACAGAAAGGGTTGATGGCAAAGGAAGGAGAATCCTCAAGCTTTTCTAATTCCTGCCTCAGCGTACCTACCTCCTACCCCCAAATACCTGCCCAAGTCAGGCTGTTTGAGGACCACTGAACCTTCCAGGTAGCTCTTAAAGCCCTGTAATCCAAAAGATTTATTTAGCTTGTTCGGTAAGGGAGAACTTACCTTGGTAAGAGGGACTTGGAAAGAGCTTATTATTAGGATTTGGGTTTGTGCTGGGTATCTCCAAGGATAGGGTGAGGAAGTGGGGAAATGTTTCGAATTGGACACAGTCAAGAAGCAGCGACAGTTTGATGTTTAGGCATCTTCATTTTTATCCAGGAGGTAGGACGATTAAATAGAACAGGGCCAGAATTGACAAAGAAGCAGGACCCACTCGTGTTAGTCAGAAGAGGAGGATGTGGAATCACATCAGTCTCTTCTTTGTTCCAGCTGCCGAGGGGCCTTGCCTCCTACTTGTTTACACTCTGTGCACTGTTTATGTTCAGTTAGGAACACAGGATCAAGCCAGCCGCCGAAGTTTTTCATTTTCTGACCTGCAAGCATCAGTCCCCCCAAATGTGGGATCCCGCCGATCCCTGGGTTTAGCACTAAGTGTTTGCGTGTGCCTCCTCTAGCTGGCAAAGTTAGGGGAAAGCATATGTTCGAGATCCTCTACTCCGATTTCCCACCTACCGCAAGAACCCCTCAGCGCCATCACTTCACTGCCACCCTACAGCAGCCCTCCCATATTTACAGTGGAGTGTCCAAACTGGGTGGTTCATTTTTCCTTTTTCCCCTGTAGGGAGGAAAATTTTACTTCTAATCCTCTTAGGTTCAGTGACTGGACTGGCTAGAGACGGAGCCTTTTTTATACCAGTTGACCAAGGCTGGTACATTTTGAATTTGTAGAGAAGTAGTCAGACTATTTGTTTTTGTGTCTTAAATTTGCTTCTTTTTCAATTCTGGCCTGCTTTATTTAATCTTCCTACCTCCTGGATAAAAATTAAGATACCTAAATAAATTTGTAGAGAAGTGGTAAGACTATTTGTTCCAATGGGAAGGGGTTTAGGCTTTTTGGGGGGCAGACTGTGGGAAGGTAGGTACACGGCAGACATTAATGTTGTTTTAAAAAATAATGTTTTAGCAAGATTTGTTGTGTTGTTTCCTCTCACTGATAAGAGTCTAGGGTTGGCTCCTGTGATTATCCTGGGGGGAGGGGGGGAGGGAAACACCTAAACAAAGGGAAGTTTACAGGGTGAGGGCAGAGTCCATGTGTCTACTTCTCAATTGCCTGCAACTCAAAATTATCCTTACAAAGTGGCATATTTTGAGGTGGCATATTCTGATACCTTACACTCCTATAAATTGTTTGAAAAGATAATGCTTGTACATGGCTTTTTAAAATACTACATTAAAAAAATACAGTGAAAATGCATTACTTTCAAACCCCCTACTTCCCAAATCTCTTTCCAGAATTCATATACGCATATGCAAGCGCTATATATATTATCTATCGCCCCACCTTTTACAGGTCTACATCTAAGTTGTATCTACATCTCTCTTAATTCTTAACCCATTGTGTGGAAGCACCATAATTTATTTACTCAATCCCCTACTAATGGACATTTAGACTGGTCTTAATCGTTTTGCTTTTACAAACAACGGAGCCATGGATATCCTTTAGGCTCGTGTTCCAGTGTTACCTGCCAGATTATTCCAAGAAGCACAATTTCTGGTCGCAAACTAAATTATTTCTCTATTGAACCCGGCTGGTGTAGCTCAGTGGATTGAGCGGGGGCTGGGAACCGGAGGTTCCCGATTCCCAGTCGGGGCACATGCCTGGGTTGCAAGCCAGGTCCCCAGTGAGGGCCATGTGAGAGGCAACCATACATTGCTCTTTCTCCCCCCCTTCTCCTCTCTCTAAAAATTATTTATATATAAATAAATAAATAAAATATTTTAAAAAATTATTTCTATTGAAATTAAATGTGGTGATATAATTGTTACCTTGAGCCTGAAGAAGCAAGTTATTTATTCTTTGCCACACCACCGCTCCGGAGACTAAAGAAAGAGGCATCTGCCACCCCTCCCACGTCAGTTTTCACGTCTTTAAATATTCCCAGTCCAGCAGGCTCCCGCCGCCCCGTCCTCTCCCCGAATGGCTCCCTCACACGTTACAGAAAGAGAAATCGAGGCACAGGCAGGGCCCGAGCTGAAGTCCCCCCCCAGCCCTGGAATCAGTCCCCTTTCCCCCAACATTCCCTTCCTCTCCCTTTCTTCGGGGTCCCGCTCCAGGGCGCCACGCCCCGCGCGGGGCGCTCACTGCGTACCGACCCCCAGCCCCTTCCCCTCCGCTGCTCGCTCCGGGGCCGCGGAAAGACCGGCGAACCCTCCAGGTCCCCTCCGAGCCGCCGTAGCGGGAGCCGCGGGAGTTGAGCCGCTCCGGTCGCCAAGGAAACGGGCTCCGCGCTCGCTGCGGACGCCCAGCAGCCCGGGGGAGGCGCTGCGGGACCGACTGCCCAGCGCGGCGCGGCGGCGAGGCGGCGAGGCGGCGGGACGGCAGGTGAGCAGGGGCGGAGTGGGCGTTCGCGGCCGAACTCTGCACCCCAGTGTCGACTCCCTGAAGCGGGCGAGGGGCTGGGCGGCGGGGGACCCCCAGGAGGGAGACGGCGGCGGGACCATTTCGCCCGTAGCTGCGCCGGGGCGGCGTCCCCACGTGCCCTTTAACCCTGCTAGGCGCTGGCTTGGCGTGCGCGTTGGGCTGTTCGTTATATTTCGGGGCCCTGATCCCGAAAGTTCCTTTAACAACGGCAAAGCCCTTATTCAGGGGCGGGAGAATAACACAACTGTAGAAAATGTCTGTTTGTATGATTCTTCTGGAGCCGAAGAAGATTGACTTTTTTGTGTATCAGTTTTCCCGTCTGCGAAATGGGAATAATGATAGCACTTGTCTTATAAGGTTATTAGAAAGCACATTGATATGTAAAACCCTTGCAGAAAAATCCTCAGTACTTGGGAGCTTTTATTATTACTACCACAGGTATATCTCGTTTGATTGCTCCTGGCTTTATTGCGCTCCGCAGGTGTTGCACTTTTTACAGATTACTAAAAGCAAGACACTCCACCAGCAGAAAGATTACAGCTAGCTTTATTGCAATACTTGTTTTGTTGCTGTGGTCTAGAACCCAATTTACAATAGCCCGGAGGTGGGCTTGTCCTAACGAGGAGGTCTGACATGGGGCATGTTTGTGTGTCAGGGCCTGGGCCGACTGCCACAGGTAGAAGAGTGAGTGAGAGACAGCCTGTCCTCCAGGAATGCCACAGTTTTACAGCATAAATAGGAATTTCTTGTGATTCGTGCTATGATTTTGGACATACAGGGGACTATGAATACACAGAGAAGGCAATTAACCCCGATTTCGGGAGATGAGGTTGGGGTGGATGGCCAAAGACAGACTCCAAAAGGAGATGATTTCCGAAATGAGATAGAAGTCTGCCTTTGTCCTGGTCAGGAGATGAGGCTAATGAGTGCACAGTGTTCTAGAATCTGTGCAGAGAGCAGTGTGTGCAAAGCCCTGGGGGCAGAATGCAGGCTTCCTGGGAATTTGCTGGGGTTTCACAGGCTGGCTGGAGGCGTGTTCTGAACAGTGGAAGTGGTCTGACTGAATGATATTTGAGAACTAAGAGGTGCCCCTTCTGAAAGTCTTTCCTTGTATCTCCTTGCAAGTTTTGAGGAGTTTGGACTTTATCTTGGGGGCATTGGGGAGCCATCAGAGGATTTTAAGCAGTCAGTGAGTGTGTTGTGCGTGTTTGATTGAGCTATGGTTTCAGAAAGATGAGGGTTTTTTTTTTTGTTTTCGTTTTTTTTTTTTTTTGATGTTCTCTCTCAGTGTCATCACTGCTCCAGTCTGCTTTCACATTGCAGCCAGTCATTTGTGGTGATTCAAGAACTATTTACTGAGTATCTACTATGTGCTGAGCATTGCGTAGGCCGTAAGGAATTAGGTGCCTGCCCTCCTGGCACGTATTCCAAACATGTTCAAAGGTATATTCATGGAGATGAAAGCAGTCTGGCAAAACTGGAACTTAAATCAATATTTAAAAAAGAAAGCCATCCAGTACAACTGGAACTTAATCAATATTGGAAGAGATATGTCCAGAGAGATTTTTAAAAAGACCCAGATCATTCAGGGCCACTGCGTTGAACGCTCTTAGAAGAGCCCTTCACTTAGACGACATGAAGAAGTGACCAGAGACGCTGGAGAAAACCTAGGACTGTGTATAATGAAAGCCGAAGGGAGAGCCCAGCTTTGCTGGGTGCTGCTGAGATTTCGAATGAAATGAGTTAAACACTAAAGTGTTCTTTGGATAAATCCATAAAGAGGTCACGGGGGACCTAACTGAGCAGATTTGGTGAAGTGTTGGGGGCGGAATCTGTAATACCAGCAGCTTCCAAAGGTTCAATGTAATGTATCAGTAAGGTGAGGAGCGAGTGGGATGTGAGAAAGACGAAGCGTAGGCAGCGGAAAGGAGGTTGTGAAGGGGAAGGGGGAGAAGGCTGGAGAGTGATTAGAGAATCAGGTGAAGGCTTTTTAAGCACTGGAGAGACGGAGCCGTGAGCACTCGCAAATGCTGATGGCATACAGTAGTGAGGAAGAGGCTGAGAAAACGCAGAAGATGAAGTGGAAAATCAATAGTACAGCTTTCCTGAGTGGGCGATGTCCGCAGCACAGGCACTCGAAAAAGGAGTCTGATGGCTTCTGCGTGTTTTGGAGAATTGGGCAGCAAGGTAAACGCTGAAAAGGAGTGCCCCCAGCGTAATGCAACAGGAAAAATCCGTGTGAGTGTGGAGAGGACGTTGTAGTTTCCTTGTTGGCACGTGGCTGACTTTTATTGAACTAATACTGTGTTGGGCGCTTTTTGTGCACTAATCTCAATTAATGTGACCTTTACAACAGTGCTGCGAGACAGCCCCCGGTGACCCCCAGTTCACGGATGAGGAAGCCAAGGGAAAATGCCTACTGGGGGTCACACAGGATTTGAATCCAGGCCTGCCCGAACCCAGAGCTTTTAGTCTTAATAACCAACTAGATGATATGATCGCCTGACTATAATATGATTATCTGCTGAGAACATCCAGCAGAATTAAGTTAAAAGTACCATAATTAGATATAGGGTTAAGTGAGTGAGCAGCTACAAGGTAGACGAAAAGCAATCGCACTGTGCAAGCACTAACAGTCAGAAAATGTAATTGTAGGAGAAATGACTAGCAATATGAAAAGGAAGCACCAGGAATACACTTTAACAAAAATGTGCCCAGGCTAGCCCCATAGAGCAGGAGTTGGCTAGAGGGGAGAAGGTAGGGTGCAGGACTGGTGTTTGGGTGAAGAGGAGGTATTTTTCCCTTGGGAAAATCAGGATACTGATACCCAAAGGGGGGTATATGAAAACCCAAATGTCTATCATAAGGCATAATGAGAAAATAGGCAACGATGTTAACTGTGGTGTTTTTAGAACACTGAAAACCTGCAGACAGACTGGTTACATTATGGTGCAGTCATGTGATGGGTAAAAAAAAGAATGAGGTGGGAACTCCACATATGAGAAAGCCGTTTAACCTCACATGGTTAGGAATGGAAAGCAGAGTACAGTGTGTGCCTGGCTTTTTATTGTCTCCGTCCCATGACCGTGTACCACTCCTGTACCCTCTTCCCCCTCCCCCCACCTGCCCCTTCCCCTCCGTCCCGTCCACGTCCATCCCAGTCTGTGCCTGTTTTTGATTTTTTAAACGTGCACATACATATTTATAGGAGAAATGTCTGGGAAGGTTAGTTCTTTAAAGTTTTGTCGTTTTTAATTGTGGTAAAATACCCATAACATAAAATGTATCATTTCGGTGGTGGTAAGGATATTTGTGTTGTTGGGCAGTCAGTCTCCAGAAGTTTTTCATCTTGCAGGACAAACGTCATACCTGTGAAACAGCCATTAAACAACAGCTTATTTCCCCAAGCCCCCGAGCCCCGGGCAGCCACCATTCCACTTTCTGTTTGTATGAACTTGTACTCTAGATACTTCATGTCACTGGAGTCACACGATATTTGTCTTTTTGCGATTGGCTTGTTTCATTTAGCGTAATGTTTTCTAGATCCATCTGTGTTTTAGCAAGTATCAGATTTTCCTTCCTTTTAAAGACTGAATAATATTCCAGAACACTTTGTATGTACAGTGTGTGTGTTTAGACATTGGGGTTGCTTCCTGGTGTGGGCTTCTGTGAATGGTGCTGCTGTGACCGGGGGCACACTAGGAAGATAAGATCTTTATGTCGCCGTGAGATTGTGCGGGGACTTTTATGACTTTCCTTATTGCATTGCTTTTCTTTTGTTTTATGAGCATGAATTGCTCTTATAATTAAAAAAAAGCAGTAAGGATATATTTATCCCATTTGGGGAGATGGAGGAGTACAGGTAAAAATAAAATAAAATAGCCTGACCTGGCAGCAGGAATGGGATGGAGAGGGCGGACTTGGGAGACATCGCAGGAGAATCAACAGGACTTGACAACTGAGGATTAGGGCAGACGCCTTCGCAGCCTGGGGAGAGATGGGGCGTCAGTCCTGCAGGAGGGTGAAAGTAAGGCTGGAGAGCCACCTGAGCCTTTGTTCAGGAGCTTGGACTCTCTCCCGAAAGCAGAGGGAAGCCATTGAATGGAAGGGAAATGACTTAATTAGATTTGCATTATAGAAAGATCACTCTGGCTCGCCAACCCACTCTTCAAGCTGAAGCCAGATTGCCAAATTGCCCTTTGTGTTCCTTAGACTTGAACCTCTGTCGATTTCCTTTCCTTTTGAAATGAAGCCTTAGGGCTGAAAGATACATGTCTGTTCTTCTAAAAGCACCTGGACTATTTTAAATAAAGTCCTATTTAGATTACATTGATTCCTAATTGTGTTCTGTTTTATCTCAACAACACAGTTTCTTATAAATTTTCTTCCTTCCTTTAGTAGGGGCAATAAGAATAATTGGGAAAGTAAAAACTGGAAATCTTAGACATGCATCACAGGTATAGTTCATGCTGGAACTTTAATTGCTAGAATTTATTCCCAAGAGAAAACCTTGGTTTCTTATCAAGTACTTGATAAATGAACGTACATTTTGAATGATTCCCGTCTCTAACCAGCTGTTATTTTTGGTTTTGGTTTTAAAGAATTCTACTATTCTTAGTCCTGGCCACATCAGGGAGAGAGCTTCGACTTCCTTTCTTTTCAAATTGTTATACATGCATCACTGTGCATCAGTTGACATGAATAATGGCACCAAACCCTGATCTTGAACATGTACCTTGTTTCGCGGTTTTCAGTGTTCTAAGTGGTGTTTTTGGTGGTTTTCTCTCCAGCTAAAATCTCCTCTAATAAGTATGCTTTGATCCTAAGCCTTCTGAGGAATTCTGCTTCTCTTCACTCAGAGGCCTGGATTTCTGCCTAGAGGGCACGTGGGCATTCCGGCACTAAGTCTGCTTTGGGGTTTAACTCCACTTCCTCATGTGGGCCGCTCACCGAGTTGAGATGGTGTTTGGTGTTTGATACACCAGTAAGTGTGGATTGTCCCGGAGAGTTACTTGTAGTGGACTTTGTCCCGATGTGACTTCTTTTTCCAATTCACATGGCACTTTGTTTGCACTTTCCTTTTTATAGCATCTCCCCCTCCGTGGTTACTTTTGCGTTTGTTTCGGTCCGCTACAAAACTCCCGGCTAGTTGAGGACAGGGACCCAACATTGGACCTTCATTTATCTTAGCATAATGGGCGCTCACTTCATGTTTGTGGAGTAAGGTGACTTTCTTCACTTGCTGTTGTTACATAGCTGTCTTCCGTAGCACTTCCTCTGAGTTTATTGTTCATGGGGGCTGGTCTTCTAGCTTCTTCAATAGGTCTGATTCCACATTAGAGTAAAAATTTTAAAGGTTTGTCAGGTAGTTTTCAAATATAAAGGTAGAGAGAAGAGTACAAAGAAACCCCCATTACCCATTATCCAGCTTCAGTAATTATCAGCATTTTAGAACCAGTGTTGATTTGGGATGAGGGTAGAGGAAGCACGATGACTTTGGGGTGTTCATTTTAATTTGTGGGCAAAGACGCAGGCATGTCCAATGGGCAGGGTGGAGAAAGGGAAGGTTGGGGGCCCAAAGGCCAACTGCCCATGTACCTTGTGGGTTGTCATGAAGGTTAGGTGAGTGACATGTGAACGGGGCAAAGAGCAGTGCCCAGCACAGAGTGAGTGTGACTTGAGGGCTGTCGCTGCTACCACCCTTACTGTCACTGCCATACTCTCACTGCCTCATAGCTCGAGGGAGCTGATTTTGGTAGCCATGGCACTTACCAACTTGATGACTTTTAAAAAATGTTTGTTTATTGATTTTTAGAAAGAGAGAGGAAGACGGACGGTGGGGAAGAGAAAGAGAGACACGGAAACATCAGTTTGTTGTTCCACTTATTTATGCATTCGCTGGTTGATTCTTGTATGTGCCCTGACCAGGGATTGAACCTGCAACCTTGTATCTGACGACGCTCTAACCCACTGAGCTACCTGGCCTACACCTAACTTGGTGACTTTGGACACCAACCTTTCTGAGCTGCAGTTTCTTCGTCTGAGAAGATGGAAATGATAATAGCATCTTACATACCACACGAAGCAATGAAATAATTCACATACATGTGTTCTGGATCAGTCAGCATTAACCACAGTTTTCCAGAATGGTGGTCTGATCTGGAGGGACTGTGCTTCTGGAGTTTTGGGGAGTCAAGCCTTTTCCTTGTATGGATTCTCATTCTGAGGCTTCCTATTAGTGAGCCCCTGAGTTATTTTTCAACCCAGTAAATAAACAAACATGGTAGTGCAATACACTTTGTTTCCATTTGCAAAGCGTATGTTTCTAAAGCATGGAAACAGTTTTGCTTTATGTAGCTTGTCCATATATGCACAAGAAATGAAATGCCAACCAAGTCAATAAAGGGATAAAAATAGTTTTCCCGAGGAACTGTTTGCTGGGGATTAGTGTTGGTGAAATTTTGCAGCAGAACGTTTCACCATCTTTGAAATATAAACAGTATCTTCATTTGTCTATATTTTTCTGACAACACTTTGCTCAACTCCCAATTAAAATAGCTTTCCCAAAGCCAGCGTTCCTCTTTAAAAAAATATCATTTTTCTTTTTCTAAAAATGAAGTCCAAGTTTTAAACACTTGGTTTTCTCCTCAGTACTGCAAGGAATTCTAATCATGCAGAACATCTATCCAAACCACACACACGTATCTGTCTGAGATAAGCATTAGCAGACCCCGTGGGAGGAGAAATGGAATATCCCTGGTGGTCGTAATGCATTTCTGTGGTGTGTGCTTGGACAGACGGTCGGCTGCCACGTCTCCGAGGTGCAAGAGTTACATAAATCCAGGTCAGAAAGTCTGTGCCTTTAACTTAAATCGTCAGGAAGACTTTCTGTTTTCAAATGACTATTTGCCATTAGAGCTGACTTTTTAAGTTTGTTTTTTCAATTAGTAAAAATTTGGCCTTCTTTCCATTTGTGATTTATAGCATCTTGTACTTTTATAAACTTATTCAGTCAAAGAAGCTAAACTCCCATTATCTACTCTCAAATAACAAAGTAAATAATACGAAGTACAGTTTCATCTCAGAGCAATATTTGAATGCCACTCTTTGGCCCCAATGACATACGAACTCTCAGCTTTATTTCCCATAGACTGTGCTATTTAAGTGTTTTATCACACAGTCTCTTTGCTTGCTTTTTCTCCCCCTGGGATTCCAGTATGTTTTGGTAATATTTCTTTTGAAAGGATCTAGCACAAATCATTTCTAGTAGCCATCCCGCCAATGTCGTATTAGAAAATACGCTACTTCTAATTTAAATTTTAATTGAAATTTAATTTAAACTTCTGAATTGAGAGGTGACAGGGAAAACTTTGGATTTTTATAATAATGGGAATCCTTTACTTGGAAACATACGTATGTCTCTTTGAGTGAGAACCGAGTTAGAAAGGGTGTAAGTGTAATCCTGGATCCTTCTTGTTAATCATTGAAAAGTGAAGTTTGGAACCAGTTTTAACTTCTGAAGGATTTGGAGGATTTTATCCAGTATCTGAGGTATACCTAATTTTTTTTTTATGTGCTAGACTTTAGGATCATTTTTTTAAATTTCAAAATATATTGAGCATTTACTATGTGCTTATTTAGCATTGCGTTAGGTGTTTCACTCATATTGGTTCATTTAACTCTCACAGCAGCACTGTTAGGTAGGTGTGATTTAAATACCTCGTGGCTTAAACTGAAAGCCTCCTTCCCTGATCTCTCTCACTGGCCTGTCTGCAACAGTCCATTTGGTTACGTTGCTAGAGCAACAGAACACACCCCCTCCCCCTCCCCCTCCCCCTCCGCGATGCTCCCTGAGAGCCGCCAGACAGTGGCAGCTGCCTCCTCGCAGACTTTCCCGATTCCCTTCTTGTCCCACTGTAGGACTTACGGTTGTGCGTCTGAAACGGATACAGTGTTATGCGTCAGTTGGACCTCACTGAAGCTGGGGCGAGGGGAATGGCACAGAGGGGAGCGAGCGTCAGAGTCGGAACGCCAGCGGTCGGAGGCCTCAGATCGGGCCTCAGGCTGGGCGGCCCGGTGTGATGGCCCGCAGCCACAGGCGGCTTTGGAGCCCCCGGAGTGTGGCGATTCTGGTTTGAGATGTATTGTCCACACTGGATTTCAAGACTTAGTGCAAAGATAAAGAGTATGTCATTAATCATTTTTTATATGTACATGGTGAAAAGATAATATTTTAGAAATACTAGATAAAACAGATGATTAAAGTTTAAAAGGGTTTTATGTATGTATGTGTATAAATATTCACATAGCAGCCAGGATACAATGGTTTTTTTTTTGGGGGGGGGGCTTTTTAAGATAATTGCAGATTCATATGCAATTGTAGAAAATAATACAGAGATGCCCTGGCCGGTGTGACTCAGTTGGTTGGAGCATCGTGCCGTAAACCCAATGGTCATGGGTTTGATTCCTGGTCAGGGCAGATGCCTGGGCTGCGGGTTCGGTCCCAATCAGGGTGTGAGCAAAAGGTACCTGATCGATGTTTCTCTCTCACATTGATGTTTTCTCACATTGATGTTTCTTTCCCACTCTCCCTCCCTTCCACACTCTCTAAAATCAATAAGCACGTCCTCAGGTGAGGATTAAAAAAGAAAAGAAATGAAAAGAAAATGATACAGAGAGATCCCATGTACCATTTACCTCTTCTCTTAATAATAACTCATACGTCACCTCCTCAATCAGCCTTCCCCAACCACCGTCTATAATGTAGCCTGCTTTCCCCACTTTCATTCACCTGTCCCATTACCGTCTTATTTTTGTCATAGAATTTGCTACTGTCTGAAATTATCTTATTGTTTAATTGCCCTTCGTCCAGTAGAAGGTGAGCCAAAGAGAGTGGTGGTCTTGTCGATTCATTGCTTTATCTCCAGATCCTAGAACAGGATGTACATGCCATAGGCACTTGACAAACATTTCACAGATGACTGCATTTCATGGGTGAGGAAACTGAGTTTCAGTGTGATTAAGGTACTTACCTGTGGCCACACAGCTAGCAAGTGGTAGAACCGTGGCTTGAAGCCACCGGCACAAAGGCTGTGAAATAGGGTTGAGTTTGTCCTCAGAGAACAGTGTGAGGCGGGAGGATGGGCAGTGGGCGAGAGAGTGTACGGTTCCGGGCCAGAGGAGCAGCCCTGCCTGGGTCAACTCGGGCTTGGTAGGCGGTGGTGAGGAGTAGGGATCCCATTCCAAGTGGGAAGAAGGTACAGTAGAAGGTACCAGAAGGTTCTAAGCAAGGGAACACCAGGAGCAGCGTGGTCCAGTTCGCTCACTGGAAGTCTGCCCTGGTGCCAGGGTCAAAGTCCTGGTCTGGAACGATGCTCTCCTTTTCCTTGCCCTGCTCCTTTGTGTGCACATTCCTCTTGGCAACCACCTCAGGAGGAGGACTCTGGTCCGGTCACCTGCAGCGCATCACCCAAGAATTCCTTGGGTCTTTCCAATAGCAGGAGGAATGATGGGTTTGCTGGGAGGGAAAGAAAGACACAGCTCCCACGGGCCTTTGGGTATGTTCCGGACAAGGTGCTTTAGTGTGTCCTGGCCTCTAAGTGTGCAGCGCATGTGGCTCGGAATTTTGGGGGACCACCTTGGGCTGTATGTGAGCACAGAAGAGATTGTCAAGTGGCGTATTCTGTTTGGGGCAAGTGTTTATCTGAGGCATCGTTAAAAACAAGGACAAGTTTCAGAGAGCAAATGCAGCGGCCTAAATCAAAGGAAGATTTGTGAGTCTTTTTCCAGGGGCTGGGAGAAGCCTAAGAAAATACATCGCAAAGAAAGGCATTTGTCCTCAAGAAGTTTAAAGTCCATTTAGAGGTATCTACAGATTGAACGGTAGTTGACGCTTTAGGCAGTCTGCCGCTGAGTTTCTGGGAGATCGCCAGAGGCGGACGGCAAAGCGATGGCTGAGTCTGGCGAGGCTCACAGAGGAGCTACCTGGTGCTTGGCCCACGTCCGTGAGGGTGAGTAAGAATTGGGAGGGAGGAAGGAGAGAGGTGTTCAGGTGGGAGGGGGAGAGAATAGAATCAGGAGAGTCTGAGCGAAAAGAAGTGCGCTCAGTGTTCAGGGCCAAGTAGGATCTGTCTGGCTGGAGCAGATTTAAGAGCGGGGAGAGAGGGGGTCTGATTGGAAGGAAATAGCATGAAAACAACTCTTGGTCAAGAATTTCCAATCTTTCTCCTTGCACAGAAAACTCAGATGGAGAGATGGGCGGGTGTGTGGATGGGCACTGTTTACTGAGGTGTGACGATAATAGCTGTGACCTCAGTAGTGCGCGTCTGTGCCAAGCTCTGCTCTGACCAGCCTCCATGAAGCACGTTATTCGGTGCCCTCAACAGCTCTGTGGGGCAGGCACTATTATCCTCATGTTACGGATGGGGAAACTGAGGCACAGGGAGGGAAGGTAACCTGCCTAAGGTCACAGAGCCTTCGAGTCTGTGCTTCTAGCTTCTCTTATAACCTCTCACATAATGAGGGCCAGATGAATTTTCCCCCAGCTTTTTACTGTGAAAAATGTAAAACATACAGAAAAAAATTAAAATACAATGAACATCTACAGATCATTGTTAACATTTTGCTGAATATGCTTTATCTAATATATATTATCATTTATGAATAGGTGTGTGTGCGCTTTTCAGTTTTTTGGAACTGTTGGAAAGTGTGTTACAGATGTGATCATTTGCCCCTAAATACAAGACAAAGCATTGTGTTCTCTTTACGTGGTATTTACATCTTTCCTTTTCCGTGCAGTGCACGAGTATATTGCCTCTAAAACCACGCAGAAGTACTTTGTGACGTGCAGAAAGGCGTTCCATTCCAGGCTCAGATCATTATAAACAGGTTTGTCACTTGCATGACTCTCTGGGCATTTGGACGTCAGGTAGGTAAGGGCACTTTTTGTTTCTATAAGACCACCTTACAGTTTGCTGGGCGTTCAGCCTGCTGGCTCCTACGTGCTCAACACCAAGGAAGCAATCAGATATTGCAACAGCCAAAAGTGCCCTTTCCTTCCACAGGCTGGAGTCAGTGACCTAACTAGTCCCCTGATGAAGGAGCTGCAGGTTAAGTTATGCTCAGGGCCCACACGGTTTTCTGTTCCGGCTTTATTTTTCTGTGTTTTGCTGGGGGTGCTAGAGGTTTTATCGCACCGTATGGCTCCCTGCACCCCACTGATCTCTCCGTTTTTCACTGCTGACTGTCAGAGTGCGCTTATCAAGCTTATCTCAAATGCCAGGGGTCCTCCTCGGAGCCCTGCGTCATGGTACAGTCTGCACCCCGCCCTCCCCCCCCAGCACGTTCTCTCTCGCGGCGCTGACCACAGGCTGACTTGAGCTGCAGTTGATTGGTGTTTTCTTTATCTTCCCTATCTGTTTCAGCAATAACTTCTGTGGCTGCCCTTGTTCACGATGATGGATGTAGAGAAATGAACCTCTCCTAGTAATCCTATTTTCCTTTTATTTTGCTTCTTGATCATCGGAGTAGCCTCGGTCCCTTGTGTCCCCCATGGTACCTGATGTGTCGCCTTGCGTGTGGTGAGACATACATATTTCGGAATGGAGTTTGTGATGCAGGGAAACAAGCACTTACAAGTCAGAGCTGAGTTCAAGTCATGGTGCCACCACTGTGCAGCCTTCGGTGAGTCATTTAACCTCTGTGAGCTCCAGGTTCCTTGTCTGTGTCCAGCGTTGGTAAGAAGACCCACCGTACAGGATTGTTGTAAGTTTGAAGATGAACTGTATGAAGTGCCAGGCAGTCATTGGCACAGAGAAGGGGCTCCTTCCGTGGCAGTTATTGTAAAGGGAAGCTCAGTCATTTCTTTAGGTCACTTGAGAGAGCAGTAGGGGTCTTCAGGATCTTAATTGTCTTAAAGGAAGTGCTTGCTTGCTTAGTCTTGGGACTCCTCTGAGAAGGCGCAGGCCTTGGGGAAGGTCGGGCCCGTCTCCGATGAATTGTTCCCTTTGCAGAGTCCGCGATCCGAGTCTCTGTTTTGGAACTACTTATATAATGTATGCCACCTGTTATTTGGGTATTTTTAGCAGCCAGAGTCCAGTAATCCTAATCCTGTCTGTAAAAGAGCAAACTGTTTACCAGAAGCAGAGCTTTTTCCTTACTGCTGACTCACACTGACTCATCCTTCTCGTTTTCCTTCCCGCCCCTTACATTGTAACAGCCTTGCAGCAGAGAGGATTTGTACGGAATTCAATCAGGTTACTTTGTTTCTTCTTTCCAAAATTGAAAGCTGGAAGGTTGTCCTGTCGTTGATTCTATCTCAGGAAAGGCTAAAGTCTGCGCTGCCCTGGCGCAGCCAGAATGACCAATGCTGGGTGGCCGAACATCTCACGTAAAACCTGTGGAGACAAACCACTCCTTTTGGCTGAGAGATTAGACAGATGCCTGAAATGTGTGTGTCAGCGACAAACACATGGTGTCACCTAAGTTCTGTTGAAACTAGAATAGTTCTTCTGAGATAAGAAACCTGAGTAGAATTAGAGCCAGAGCTATGATGTCCTAACTGTTGGATTTGAGATGACAGTCACAGGATTCAGGCACCGTGTTCAAATCAGCAACAT
The DNA here is from genome assembly GCA_004026765.1 of Micronycteris hirsuta. NCBI lineage: Eukaryota > Metazoa > Chordata > Mammalia > Chiroptera > Phyllostomidae > Micronycteris > Micronycteris hirsuta. The sequence continues at coordinate 144,095 of PVJI01001664.1, forward strand.
GGGGAAGGAAGATTCTAGACCAGATGACCAGTATCCTCATGCCTTCGTTTGACATTCATTAAATGGAGATCATTTGTGAAGATCACAAATGAGGATCTGGCATATTTACAGATTGCCTGTGATAGGCCAGATGCTGGGGCTGCCGCGGTGAGTAATGACGACGTGGTGCCTGCGGTCGCGGACCCTGCCGTGTGACGTGTGTGTGAGACACGCGCTGTGGTGGTGGACACGGAGCACGGGAGGGGAGCAGGGAAGTGCCTGGCCTGCTCGCGTGAGCATGTGCTCGTGTATGAGGACGAAGGGAGGAAGGAAGGCTTCTTGGAGGAAAAGACACTGAAGCTGAGACTGGCTGGATGCACAGGAGCCAGTTAGAGGAAGGGGGTGGGGCGGGGGGGCTGAGAGATTCCAGGCAGAAGGAACCATGTGTATGGAGGCCTTGAAGCAGGAAGGAGCTTGCTCATGGAGGATGCGAACTAGGTTCCAGTGCGACCAAAGGACAGTCGAATGAGGGGGAAGTTTTTTTTGTTCCCCACCCTGCTCTGGCCAGGTAGCTCAGTTGGTTAGAGTATTGTCCCGATACTCCAAGGTTGCAGGTTCGATCCCTGGTCAGGGTACATATAACAGTCAACCAGTGAGTGCAGAAGTAAGTGGGACAACAAATACACATCTCTCTCTCTCTCCCCCTCCCACCCTGCCTTCTTTCCCTCTCCCTTCCCCCTTTCTCTGTCTAAAAAAATCGATGAAAACAGTGTTTTCACAGGTAAACGTCACACACGGCGCAGTGCTCACGACACGTGCACGCGCCCATGTAAACGGCCCCCATGGGTGAGACTTCCAGCCCGGCACTGGGAGCAGTCGGGGGGAGGGGCTTTGAGCAGGGCCCGGACTTCCTGGCTAGCGTAGAGCCCCGTGGGATGAGGGGCGCCGTGGGGCGAGGCTGCGGTGGGTGGTGGTTTGCACATGGGCGGTGGAACCCAGAGTGGGAATAGACCAGGATCTCCGTTTTCCTAAGACTTTTTTTTAATTAAAAAAAAAAAATTATTTTTATTTTGTGGCTTTTAGAGGATGTTTAAAGTGGGGACAGTGAAACGGAAAGGGCTTTTAGGGTATTGAAGCAACAGGAGAGACTAAGTGGGGCTGCTGTGACTCACTCAGAAGTCAGAGAAAAGGGGGCCTTGGGGACAGGGTGAGGGTCAGCCCGGGACAAGCTGCTGCTGCCCACTCCTCCCTGGTTGCAAGCCTGATGGGGTCTCTTAGAGTTTAGGAGGTGCGGCCTGTGGGGGAGGCGAAGGGGGAGGGAAAGGCGCTGGCATGCTCCTGGGAGGGAGAGTGCGCCCCTCAGACGTTTCTAGCAGAGAACAAACCCCTGCATGCTGTGTAGACTCCAAGTGTCTGCAGCAGACAGAACACAGAAGGCCCTGCCTCCTGCGTTCTGCAGAAAGCTCCCCGAGCGCCTGGCTGCAGAGGCACGTACAGCACGGTGACGCCTTAACTGTGATACATTGTTGTTAGCGACAGTACATGTGACATTTTCTTTTTCTAAGAGCAGGGTATTAAAAATACTGTTTCAGTTTTGGGTTTTAGGGATTTAGCAAAGCTTCTGTAGTTTTAAGTGTTCTATTCAATATCTGGATTTTTGACATGGTGCCAGAAATTAACGTGCTACTGCGCTATTTTTGTTGTTGTTGTTTTACTTTTTAAAGATTTATTAATTTATTTTTAGGGAGAGGGAAAGGAAGGGAGAAAGAGAGGGAAACATAGATGTGCGAGAGAAACATTTATCAGTTGCCCCTCGCACGCCCCCAGCCAGGGACCTGGCCAGCAACCCCGGCGTGCGCCCTGACCCGGAATCAAACCTGCGAACTTTCGGTTTGTGGAACAACGCCCAGCTCACTGAGCCACGCCCTCAGGGCTTGTTGATATTGTTCTTAAAGAAAGAAGAGATATTGTGGAGAGAATTATCCTCAGTGTCTCTAATTAGGAAATGTTTTTGATTTTTATTAAACACAAATAAGCATAATGTTTTGAGAGATCTAGGTCTATTCTTCTTTCAAAAAAGTGGGGAATAGTGCTTACAAACAGTTTATTGTCAAAACACTCCGAAATGTGTTTATAGGAAGTTGTTTCTCACTAGATGTTTTTGTTTCTCCAAAGTTCCCCAAGCTCAATAGGTTTTGTGTGCATTTATATGTTTTCATACACATTGGCCTTGACCTAAGTCCTTCTGAGTATCCAGACTGCCTTGTATATTTCTGTGCCTGAATTCAGAGATACCATACTGTTGGTTTTGTGTGAAATTACAAAGTGGTTTTGGCTCATGTGGTTTACCTCACCCATAGATTTCTGGTAACACTTGAGGATTTCATCTGAAAAAAATCCTGCACAAATTCTGAAAGGATGTCTTTCATCCAGTATGCCTGCTTTTGTGTGCGTATGGATTATTTTGTCTATTGTTCCCCATATTAAAACTATTTTAATTTTATTTTTTTCAGCTTATTGAGGCATAATTGACAATTAAAATTATATATATTTAAAGCGTACCACATACATATACTTTGTGAAATAATTACCCCAGTTAGGTTAGCACATCCATCACCCCAAATAGTGAGTATTGTACGGATGCTTAAGGTTTGCTCTCAGCAAATCTCAAGTGTACAACACAGTGCTACTAATTATAATCACCATCCTGTACCTCAGGTCCTTAGAGCTCAGTCACGTCACAGCCGAAGGCTCCTACCTTTTGACCAGCATCTGCCCATCTCTCCTCCCCTCAAGTCGCTGGAAATTCCATTCTACTCTGTTTCTGTGAGTTCAACTTTATTTTTAGTTTCCATGTATAAGTGAGCTCATAGAGTATTTGTGTTTCTGTGTGTGGTTATTTCTGCAAGGGACCCCTGAAGCCACTGGTCACGAGGAACAAAACTGTCCGTCTTTAAGTGACTATAATATTTTAGTATAAGAGGATGATTATGACACCCCGTTCATAATGTAGGTGATCTGTTTCTGAAAGGCGGACTGCTGTGGTATTCCTTCTGCCTTTTAAATTGTCCTAACCATTGCGGTAGTAGCGGACACAGTAGCACTATCAGTTTATGGAAGGCTTGGTATGCTTTAAATGCAGAGTTTCCTTTAACCCTGTAGCAGTCCTGCGAACTAGGTATTTTATTCTCCATGTTGCAGGTAAGAAAGCTGAGGCTTGAATGGACTCTTTGGTTTATTTGGTTGGTTGGTTGGTTTTGGTGAAGGTCAGGTATGTTTTGCCCTACACTGCTTCTCAGTAGTAGACACTCGGTGAGTATTTGAGCAATAAACAGCTGTGTGAGAGGTGACATCAGCTTGTGTTTGCAGCGTTCCCTTTTATTCTGTTTCGACTGTCAGCCGTCCAGGCCGAGATCCTGTTTCATCAAGTCTAGTTAACCTGCCGTTTTCCAGGCTCTCTGTCCTTTCATCCGTCCTCCTGGTGGGACTCCTTCTGCCAAAGATGCATCTCAAGCCTGCTTTGCCTGGGTTACCCTGCGACTTAAAATATGTCAGTCATTTCTTGTCACCCGTGGAGTGATAATCTGATCATGGGCTTTGGCTTTGAATGGCCCTTAGTGAGAACGAGCACCAGCCATTTCAGTGTCTCTCAGCTTCAGAGCAGTTCGTGGTGTTCTCCTTTTTGAAGTGAAAAAACACACAGCTATGTATATATAAACGTGCAGACTGTCGTAAGTAAAATTTCCTCCCCCTCTTTCCCCAAGTCCCCATTCTCATTTCATGGAAGTAACTGTTAGAAATGATTTCCTGGCTAAGCCTTCCAGAAATTGTGCGTATCCAAGCAGAAATATTAGATCTACTTTAAAAGTAGATCTTTAAAGTATATAAATTATACAATGCTCTGCCACTAGTGCTCACATAGATCCATCTTATGCTTTTAAACCACTTCATGGTCGTGTCTGTTACGAATCTTTGGCTTGGAGTAACTGACTCCGGGAGTGAACTCGGGGAACGTAGGACAGCGTTTGGAAGATAGTTGGGACCAAGGCAGACCTGGAAGCCGTGAAATCGTGGGTTCAGTGAACCCATCTTAGCAGGAGCAGCCAGGCCGATACTGCCATCGCTGCCCTGGAACACTGTCAAACTCCGGCTGTCCCTTTGTCTTTGTGTTACTTGCTTAAGATTCCGAGTCCCTGTGGGGGAGTACCGCCAGAGAGGATCCAGGGCGCTGGATGCCGGACAGCTTACAAAAAGATGCATGTCCATTGCGGTGGTGTTCTGTTGTATAAATACGCCATGATTTATTCACTAGCTACCTCTTGGTGGGTATTCAAGTTGTCATAGTCAGTTTTTCATGAGCAAAAACTACTGGTACAAAGAGAATTATATATGTCTGTGAATTTTTAAAAGTATATCTATGGACTCAGTTTCTAGTAAAAGACTGTGCTGTATCAAAGGGTATGTATGTTTAAAAATTTGATGAATACTGCCAATTTATCCTTAGAATCTGCACTAGTTTACACTCCCATCTAGAGAGTGAACTGCCTTCTTTTAACTTGTAAGATACAAAGTTACTTAAAACCAACTACTCCCAAAAAGCCACAAAATAACAAAGCCACAAAGCATCAAACTAGGTGGAAAACCAAGTTTAAATGGCTAGAAAATAGGATTTCAACCTTTTACCAAGGAGAACATGTGTTAACAGGTTTTTTATTAGATAATTATAGTTTTCCATTAAGAAACTGACTTGTAGCTGTGGCTGTTGTGGCTTGGCTGGTTGGAGCATCGTTCTGTGCACTGAGAGGTTGCCAGTTCAATTCCCCGTCAGGGCATGTGCCTAGGTTGCGAGTTTGGTTCCCTTTTAGTGTTTGTACGAGAGGCAGCTGATCGATGTTTCTCTCTCATATCGGTGTTTTTCTCCCTCTCTCTTTCCTCCCCTTCTTTTCACTCTCTAAAATCAATAAGCTTATCCTCCGGTGAGGAATAAAAGAAAAAGAAAGAAAAGAAACTAACATGTTCATCAATACCCAAGGTTATCCCAGCAGACATCCTGTGGAATGCTGAACGGTGAATCAACTCCCCCTTTCCCCCATTTTCCATGTTTGTCTTCCTCAGCACCGGTCCTCTCATCGTTCTGCTGCTTATCTTTTCAGAATTTGCTGTATTTGAATAGGCAATACTATTATATGCTACAAAATTCACAAGTTAACGAAAGGCACATGACAGGAATTTTACTTCAATCAATATAAGAACGAGACGAGGGGATTGTATAGTCGTTAACAAGTTAAGATTCAGTGACCCGGGGACTGCGCAGAAAAGAGAAAGGACTCCGGGGGTGGTGGTGGTGGAAGAGAGTGTAAGGGGGGTAAATGATGATGGAAAAAATGCAATAAAAATAAACCACTAAAAAAGATATAGTGAACAATTTTATGCCAAACGGTCTGAAAATTTAGGTGAATGGATACATTTATTAGTAGTATAAGTGTTAATGAATCAGCAATTGAAAACCTTCCCACAAAGAAAACTCGGTGGCCTCGGTGGCTTCACAAGGAAGTCATACCAAGCATTTAAGAGAGAAATAATTAATATTATACAAACCCTTCCTGAGAATAGAAAAAGAGGTTAGCGAAAAAAAAATTTTTAAATAAAACGAACAAACAAAAAACCTGATGGTGACATTGTGAAAAAGGAAAACGCACAGGCCATTTTTCTCACGGACATGAAAAATCCCAAACTATCAACAAAGCATAATCCAGTATCGTGCCCACTCTTGTGATGAGAGAAACTAGCCAAAATGTTGTGGCTTAAAATAGCCATTTTATTACTCCAAAGGTTCTGTGGGCCAGGAGTTTGGACAGGGCACCACACCACGGCCTGGCCTGTCTCTGCGCCACATTGTCTGGACACCCCCATAGGGAAGACCCGAAGGAGCGCCGAGACCCTCGGGAGGCGGGTTCAGGGTACGTGCTGCCTGTCGTGTGCACCCTCCGCTCCTCCTCTGGTCTGTCTGCGGGGACTGGCTGAGCGCCTTCGCAGCGCGGCAGCTGTTTCCAGGTGCAGGGCCCTGGGGCCCTGCGAGAGCAAATTGGAGATGCTCTGCGTCTTTATGATCCAGTCTTCACGTTCACATACCGCCATACCCACAGTACTCTCCTGGCTGAGACAGTTGCACAGGTCCGTCCACATTCCAAGGTGGGGGTCACAGACCCACCCCCATCGGGAGTGTCGAGGTTCCGCTGTAAGAAAAGCACGGGGAATGGGGCAGCGCTGCGGAGGCCGTGTTTGGAAACACAGGCCCCAACCGCGCCTTGTATGGAAAGGTGACACATCGTGACCACGCTGGGTTGGTACCGGAAGTCCCGGTTGGTTTACCGCCGAAGAGTCAAGTGCGATTTGTTAACTGGGTGAGAGAGAAAAATCACGATGGTGTGATAAAATCCAGCATCCCCTCCCGATTGAAACGACGTGTGGTCACGGAGGGGTGGGTGCGAGCTTCCCTAATCTGGCGAGGAGTAGCTATAAAGCACGCACAGCAAACACTGACTGGTACATTTTTACTTCGAGGAAGTTTTCGCTCTGAGGTCAGGACCGGAGTTGCCCGTTACAAGCATTATTTCTGCTCGACATTTGTTGGAAGTTCTGGCAATCCCAGTGAGGCAAGAAAATGCATCGTGTAAGTACAGAAAGGAAGCATTAATAACTTGTTGTCTACAAGTGACATGATTGTTTATATAGAAGTTATAAAAGAATTCTATATAAATTATTAAAGCTGTAAAAGTTTTGCAGTTTGCTGGATACTAAATCAATATACAAATCAATTATATTTCTATACTGTGCCAGCTACAAATAGAAAATTAAATTTTAAAAGATACTCTTTACCACAGCATCAAAAATAGCAGGTCCCTGTAGAGAAAAATTGTAAAAACTTGACTGAGAGATACGAAGAATACCCAAATAAAAGGAAAGATAGGTCATGTGGCAGATACAAGAAAACTCACTACTGTAAAGATATCAGTTCTTTACAAAACATGGGGGTGCTGTTCTAGATTAGAGGAGACTTAAGAAATGAACAGTCAAGTTCAAAGGGAGGTTCTTGATCAGATCCTCCATCCATAAAAAATCTTCCTTTCAGACCTACCACTGTTTCCAGTCTCTCGTGCATTCTTCTAGAGTCAGTTGATGTGTGTAAAACTAAATGTGCATATTTTTATTACAAATTTAGTAGTATGCTGTGCATATTGTTTCATGCCAGGCCTTTAAAAATATATACTTTGGATATTTTTGTATCACTAAATAATTACCATGTCTATCTAAATTATTGTGGCTATATAGGTTTCTGTTGTTCAGAAAGGCCTGATTTATTTAACCTATTTTTATTGATATTTATATTATTTCTAATGTTTTGCTGCAATGCACTTAATGAATGCACATTTCACACTGTGAATATATGTTTTTATGATAAAATTCCTAAAATTGAATTTGCCGAGGCAGAGAGGATGTGTGAATTTATTTGATTGCCAAGTGACGTTCTGCCCGTGTATGACTACATCAGAAATGGATGAGAATTCCAGTAAACAAAATTGTCTGGCTTTCTGATATTATCCAGTGGTAGAGGAAAAATAGAACATCAGCTAGCATTACTACTTTCCACATATTTAGAGCCATATGTGTTTTCTGTAAATTCCCTCTTCATATTCTGACCTCATTGTCGCCTTGGGTTGCTGGACTTTGTCTTACCAAGGTCTAGAAGCTCTGTGTAGATCAAGGACGTCGGCCGTTCATGACATGAAATGCAGTGTTTTTCCCAATTTGACATGTAATTTTTACTTTGCTGATCATGATTTTTGCCATGCAAAATATTTTTATTTATACATGGTCAAATTTATCAACATTTTCTTTAATGACATCTGGATCTTAACTCATATGTCATACTTGGAAAGGCCTTCCCCGTTGTGAAGTTTTAAAATGTTATGTCTTTCTCTAGTACTTACATGGCTTGCTATTTTTGCATTTAAATTTGTAGATGCACCAGGAATTATTTTCAGTGTGAGGTTCTACTTATTATTTTTTAAATTTTATTTATTTTTAGAGAGAGGGGGAGGAAGAAAGAGAGGGAGATAAACATTAATGCATGGTTGCCTCTCACATGCTCCTTACTGGGGACCTGGCCTGCCCTGGCATGTGCCCTGACTGGGAATCGAACCAGCAGCCCTTTGGTTTGCAGGCTGACGCTCAATCCACTGAGCCACACCAGCCAGGGCTAAGGTTCTACTTGTTAACCTCACCTTCTCAGGTAGAGGGAGAGGTTAATTTTGACTGCAGGAAAGAAAGGATATGGTAGAGTCTTCAATTTAGGGGACGTAATTCCTTTTACTCAAAGTAATGGGGATGAGCCCCTAAAGTCAGCCCCGACTCCTCACAGCAGGTGGGAGAAAGTCAGGTTTAGACTGAGCCCTTTCTCAGTATTCCTTTTCATTTCATGGAACTTCCTAGGACTGCAGTAACATCAGTCTCGTGGCGTGTTATGATTTTGATCTCATTTTGTTCCATGTTAAAGTTGCTCTTTTCTGATGTCACCAGAGGGCACACCTTCATTTCATTCATAAGCTCTACGTTGTGGTGCAGCATGGCTTACAGTGAGTTCTAGCTGTTCTTTCTGGGACCGCCAGTCTGGAGGGCTCACTGTCTCATCCAGCGATCTTTCTTTAACTTCCTGTAACTCTCACTCTGTTTATTGTAAGTGCCTGCAAGTTGTGAGCACAGGAGGACACATGCCTTCCTGGTCATGATTTCGCATTCCTATCATTGTTCTGGACTGAAACATGCAAACCTTTCAAACCTTTGAAACTCAGTTCAAACCTACCGATGGAAATAAAGAGAATTAGCAAGCATTTTTCTTCATTAGCCCTTGTCCCTGATATGAATACTCCTATGCTACTTGGTCTTGGGTGAATGATAGTTTGATTTAAAAACTTAAGAAAATATATTAAAATATTTAAAAACTGCTTAGATCACTATTTTAACTAAAGCAATAGTTTTCATGGTGTTTGTGATTTTCTCTAGTCTGTGGATTCCTCTATACTTATTTTTAGGTGTCTCCTGTTTGCCAGGCAGGCACTGTGCTTGGTGCTGGGCTGCAGAGTTGAATAAAATACATTCTCCCTATTGACAGAAACGTAACAAATAATCATAACATACTGTGCTGAGAACTATAACTGAGATGTTTACTGGGTACTGACCAGAATTTTTAGTAGCAAACAACAAAATCCACTCTAGTTGGTGTAAGCAGAAAGGTAACTTATAGAGTCTCCAGGAAGTTGATAGGTCTGGGCTCGAACATGACACCGATGAAAATAAAGCGGCCAGGGACAGTGTTCCATGAGAAACGCCCGGCCACGCTAAGGGAGGCTGTTCAGAGAAAACACCACGGCAGCCGTGACGCACTTCAGCACAAATGCAGCAGGTACTGGACATCAGACACTATGGCCCTAGAACCTGAGCTGGTCATTTCCTGTGAGGTCTGCAGGGCAGCTGGATGCAGTTCACCTGTTCCTGGTCTTTATGTCCCTCGTGCCCCTCCCTAGTCTGTGGCAGCAGCAACCACTGAGTTTGCAAGAGCTTTGCCTTCAGTGTGGACCGCACCTTGGATGAGTAGGCGGTTATTTGAAGAACTCGGCACTGCATGCCTTTGAGCAGAGCATCCCCTCTTCTCGTGCAGCTAATGGCAGACCATGGCCTGCAGGCCAAACGGGGCCTGCCCCTGGTTTCTGTAAAGAGAGTTCTGTGTCACACAGCCACGTCGAGGTGTCTGCGCTTTGTCTACAGCTGTTTTGGCACTATAGCCACAGGGTCGAACAGTTGTGACGGGAGTTACTGGCTGGATTAGTTCTTTAAAATGACCAGTTACTTGTTCGGGGTGCTACGCCCTGTGTAAGAGGGCCCTAAGAGAGTAGGACAAGCGGTCAGTGCTCATATGTTCATTCTGGGCCTCTTACAACTCCCTGAGTCGTATGATGTCCTCAGTCAAGGTTCCTTTGGGATAGTCCAGTCAAGAAACCTCAGTCAAAAATCTCAACTTGAGCCCTGGCTGGTGTAGCTCAGTGGAATGAGCGTGGGCTGGGAACTAAAGGGTCTCGGTTCGATTCCCAGTCAGGGCACATGCCTGGGTTGCAGGCCAGATCCCCAGTGAGGGCCATGTGAGAGGCAACCATACATTGCTGTTTCTCTTCCTCTCTGTCTCCCTCCCTTCCCCCTCTCTAAAAATAAATAAATAAATAAAATCTTCTTAAAAAAAAGTTATCTTTAAAAAAAAAAATCTCAACTTGAGTGCCAGAGTTTATTACTGCGTTCATTGCCATGAGCCCGTCTCGATGGCTGTAGTCCAAAGAAACTATTGGCTCTCTTTCTGTAATGAAATTCATTACTATTACTATTATTGTTGTTATCATCATCATCATCATCATTATAATTATTATTATTGCCTTTTGCTCTGTTAAGTGTCCCTTCTGGTCCTCAGCTTCAGATGATGATGTCTTCATGTCATGGAGGATTCTAGTGTTAGAAATTTAGAAAGCTCTGCCTTAACATGTGGATAATCCTGGGAAACGGCCAGAACCAAATGGATGTTGAGAAGCACTGGAAGATCAGTCTTTCCTGTGAATTAATGACGTCAGAGTCATCTCTGCTGATATTTGCAAATATGGAGTTAACCGTTGGGCGCGTGGTTGTAGGGACCGTAATTCAGGTGTAACTTTGTTCTCTTTTTTGAACCCACATGATATATTCAGTCCAGACTGAAGTCTTCTGGTCTGATTCCCCACCTCACAGGCTGCAGCCTGATTCTCCCACCGTGGGGTCTGAGGGATGGAGAAGTCCCAAAGTTACTCTCCCTTTCCGGGTTTTCCTTTGTCATTCACACTGAGCTTCTCGGTCGGCTTCCTCTAGTTCCTGTGACTGAAAAGGGAAGCCTGCTTTTGTTCTGTTTCAAATTCATTTAAATTTATCTTCAAGTATATCATTTTCTTTTTGTTTTCCTAATTGGGACTTTTAAAAACTTTTAAAAACGTAAGTATCTACAGGCACTGTGAACAGTCCTGGTCCTGCTCGAGGGGGAGGGGCGGGTCCCTTTTATCTTTTGCAAGTCAGCTCTCTTAAAGTCTGCTCTAACTCAGGCCTGGAATTTGTTCCTGGCTAAGAATTTTCATCCGTGGACACAAAAGCCTCTTTGCAGCTTGAATAAATAGTCTCTGTATATTATAAATCGTGGCATTGTTGCACATTAGTTTGAAGTTACCTTTAGTTCTGTGACTGACAGTCACTGCACTGAAACTGCTGGGGGTATAATTATCAGCTGAGCTGGCAGGAGCAATCTGATCGGTCCTGGAAGTGAGAAGAAAGCTCTGGGGCCCTTCTCTGTGATCCTCCGGTCAGAGCTTTCGAAGAAGGGCTCTGGCTAAGCACTTCCCTCTGGCAGGAGGGTCCTGCTTCATCCTGTCTTGTCTCCACCTAAAAATCTTCCTTTTTCTTTTCCTGGGACCTGCTTTTCTCCTTCCTTTCTCCTCTTCCTTTCTCCGTGCTTAGGCTTTTCCTGACCATTCCTGTCATCAAGTAGCTTGACTCATGGTTAAGGTGCCTGAACTGAGCTTGGAGACCTCACTTCCTCCCACTTTCTGGTGTGCCTTTCTCGGTCCGAGGGGTCCCAGTGCCCGCCCCCCTTACCGGGCACAGGCTGACAGCACACCTCCCGGGCCAGGCCAGAGACTGCGCTTGGCTGGCAGAGGGTGGCTTCCCCGCCGTTCAGTGGCCAGACAGCGTGTTTGATATTACGATTGCTTTCCACTGTCTTCTCTGTTATAAATCACTGCTGTGAGTGTCTCTCTCACTTGTAAGTCAGAGTATATACACTTCATAGCATTTGGTGTGTATCATCCAAAGGGAGGTAAAAATAGCTTTTTATGTTTTTCTTTTTATGGAAGTAATACTGTATTTTTATTACAAAAGTAATGCTTTTTAGAAAAAATTAAAATAACAGCAGGCTGAAAGAAGAAAATAAAATTACCTTCAGTATTAAGTTTGTCTTCTTTTTAAATTCAAAATACTATTTTTCCTTTTCCAAATATGAAACCCTACTATATATTGGGTTGGCCAAAAAGTCTGTTACATTTTTTTCCATACACTGGCTCTAGTAGTGCTTAGTTGTCTTTAACTTAATTCAAAACAATTTTGTTAGATTGTATTGTGACAGCTGTCATATCAGCATGCATTTAAAAAAAAAAAACTTAACAAAACTGGTGAATTTTTGTGCAGCCATTTTAATATTGCCGATGGAAAAAACACACACATCTGCCCTGGCTGGTGTGGCTCAGTGGATTGAGCACAGGCCTGAGTGGTGGTTAGTTCGATTCCCAGTCAGGACACATGCCTGGGTTGCGGCCAGGTCCCCAGTAGGGGGCGTGTAAAAGGCAACCACACAGTGATGTTTCTCTCCCTATTTCTCCCTCCCTTCTCCTCCATCTAAAAATAAAATAAATAAAATCTTTAAACAATATCTTTGCGCATGTCTATAATGCTTTCTCTCAGATAAATTCTTTGAAGTGAAATGACTGAGTCAAAGGGCATGTACACTTTTTTTAATTAGTAAACTACTTTTTTAGAACAGTGTTAAGTTCAAGCAAAATTGAGCAGAAAGTACAGTTTCCATGTATATACTTGTGTACGAGGTCTGTCCGGAAAAAGTCCAGCCATTGTTAATATTAGCAAGAACAGTTTGTGTGACATTGTGGCATCGATGTAACCTGGCAGCCAAGGGGAATGGGCTGGAATGCGCATGCATAAACAATGATGACTTCACTGTACTAGTCAGTGGGGATGGTAGACGCTGTTGAGTGAGCATGTGTACTGTGTGGCCATCGCTTTGAGAATGACTGAGTGAGTAGAACAACAAGTCTGCATCAGATTTTGCATTGAGCCTGAACATTCCTCAGCGGAAACTATTTGGATGATTCAGGAGGCTGCAACTGTGGCAGCTGGTGATTGGCAGCTTCATCACGACAGCGTGCTCGCTCATGCATCATGTCTCATGCAGAGTTTTTTTGCAAAACATCATATCACCCAGATGACTCAGCCCCCCTAAGCCCAACTTTGGTGCCCTCTGACTTCTGGCTTTTCCCAAAACTAAAATCATCTTTGACAGGGAAGAGATTTCAGACTGTCAATGAGATTCAGGAAAATAAGACAGGGCAGCTGATGGCAATCGGGAGAACTGTGTGAGGTCCCAAGGTGCCTACTTTGAAGGGGACAGAGGCATCATTGTCCTGTGTACAGTGTTTCTTGTAATCTTGTATCTTAATAAATGTCTCTCTCACATAGCATGTTGCTGGATACTTTCTGGACAGGCCCCTTGTATGTACTTTTTTCCCCCCTAAGATTTCCATCTGTATTATCAAATTGCCTTTTAGGAATGTTGAGGCATTTCCCATTTTCACCTACATTTTTCTTTATCTCCACAACACTGGGTATTATCATTACAAAGAAACCTTCGATAAGGCATATTTAAAGCAGAATACCTATTCCAGTCATCCTAAGACTGGATTTCCTTTATTCTGAAATGTATATTTATGTTATTCATCCCATTACTATTTCTTATGGTAGCAGAATACCAGCAACCTTCCTTCTTTTGCCAATTTAACAAAAATTGTGAAATACATGTACGTGAAAATAAGCATCCAGGTAGGACACAAAGATAGAAAAAAGTAAAGCTATCTTTCTTCCACTTCCCCAGGCTTTCTCCACTGTTTTTTTACTTCAGTAGTTTTTAGTCATTGGGGTGTCCCAGATTCTAAATAATATACACACACACATACACGTTTTCTTCCTCATTTCTCCTTTCAGACAGTTACTTTGACAAGCAGCTCTGTATTATTTGAATCACAGGTGTCTTTGAAGGCTGTGGCGCCTGCTCATCTCACTGGATTTGTGCTGTTTATTTGGCCTCACAAAATTCCCTGTGCTCGCTTTTAAGCTCAGCCACGCCTTTGACCTATTTGCTAGGGTGATGGCACCCATCACTTGCAGGGTTTGGGAAATTTCGTCCATCCGTTGGCTGAAATATAATGGTCTTAATCCACTCACTTTGTAGCTCTGTAAAAGATGAAGAAATTTGCATCTCTGTACTTCTCATTCTGCTGACTGTTCTTCCCTCCACCTCCCTACATTTAAATGCAATAGATGCTATTATTTTCTTTAGCTTACAAATGAGATATCAGGATTCAGAGAGGTTAAGTGATTTGGCTGAGGTCACACAGCTAGTAAGTGGAAGATGGAGCCAGGATTTGCGTTTACGCCCGTGCGTTAACAGTGGTGCCACAAGGACACATTCTCTCCACTTTTGTCCCTGCTGCTACGTCTCCTGGCCTTGCTGTCTCTGTCATCTCTGTGGTTTCCCCTGCAAGCTTAGGACTGGGTGGGTCTGTTTGTATTCTGATTTTGACTGCAGGACTCACAAGCTGTAAATGACCCTAGCGAGTCACTTTGCCCTCCTTTGCCTCCACTTTTTTTACTCAATGGGAATGTGCGCACTTACAGAGAGATACTATGTTGCAGAAGAAATGAGACAATGTATGTGAACGTGCCCCATACAGTCCAAATAGCAGACACTATTATTATTTCAGAGGTCAGTAAATATTGGCTGATCCAACAGTGCAAACCAGCAATGTGGGTTGCAGGCTTCTCTTAGCATTGGATGAATTTTTCAGAACATTCTTCTAGTTTGGTAATTCCTTTGACTTAGAATAGCGTTAAAGAACCAAGGGTTACTGTTTATTAGAGAAAAGGGCTCTGGTTTTTGTTTTGATTTGTTTTGTATGAGATATTTTTATTAGACAGAGAGGAATCAGAAGTCCAGAGGAGCAGGCTGGCTATTTAAACTGGCACCAGTGTCCTGGCCCCTTGCCGCTTTCCTCCACGTGTGCTCAGTATTCACATCAGTCATTTCCACCTGTTGTTTTATTTGTAGTTAGTAAGTCCTGGAGCCAAAAAGGGAGTGGAGGGGTGAGGTTACTCTGAAATTGTGAGGCGGAAGTTGGAACATGCAGGAGGGGGAAGGGCGGAGGGGTCCACAGTGCCCAAAGAAGAAGCCCATAAAACAGCGTTGGTTAATTGCTGCCTCTGGTCACTGTCTGTTTTAGCGAGAGGGCGTCCACAGTGCCCAAAGGAAAAGCCCATAAATAACTTTAGTTAACCTTGATTAGCTGTCTCCAGTCACTCACCTGTTTTACTGTGACTGACCAGAGGTGGCCTGGAGCAAGATAAGAATCTGGGTTAACAACCCTCCATACGTGGTTCCCCGGGGCGGGGGGGCGGGGGGGGAGCGACAAAGGACCTGGTGTCCTTCCTTGCCACCCTGTCCTGTGCCCTTCTCCCCCATCTCAACAAGGCCCCTTTGATGAACCCTGCTTGGATACTCGCTTGCTGGTCTGTAAATCTTCACTGCGTCCGTGAGAACATAGTCTTTCCCACAACAACCTCTATGAACAATTCAGTATATTTATGTCCTTTTGGAGACTTAAATGCGTATAGCAACAACAAAAACACTGACTTCAGACCAGGTACTGTGCATTGTCTCATTAAATCTCACAGTCTCTGAGACGGAGGCCTCTGTTTACCGAAAAATAAACTTGAGGCGGGTAGCTAGCTAACTGGTGACTGGCCTGAATGTGTTTCCAATATTTGCTATTATAGGCAATTTGCAGTGAAGATGGATCTAACAATGTAATCTTGTCTGATTATCTCCAAATGATAAATTTCCAAAACTAGAATTACTGGGTCAGAAAGTGTGCACATTGAAACTTTGGGTTCATTTTGAGAGAGGTGCTTGAGAGCATGGCTTTGTAATCATACTCACCAGTGTCCATGTCCCCATTGCCACTGGCCACTCACTAAACTTCAGCTCTGCCTCAGTTTGCTCATCTCAAAGTGGGATAACAGAAACCTCATATTGTTATCAGGGAGACCCGAGTCGGGGATCTCCCGCTCCTCGGTTCTTGCCTTGCTCACAAGAGAAGAATTAAGCGAGAGATAGGATGCGTAGTGGAAATGAGAGGATAGTAAGTTTATTTATGAAATACACTTGAGCACAAAGCTGCAAGTGGGCGCTCAGCTAATCTGAGTGCCTTACGTGTATTGGAAAGTGAAGCTGCAAGTTTGTCTATATGCTTGAGCAAAAAGCGAACAACCAGCTAATCTGAGTGCCCAGACTATCGGGACTCCAGGAGTCATATACTTTAATCAGCCTCTGGTACTCCTCCTCCTCCCCCTTCCAGACCTTGAGATTAGTATACACTTCCGTCTTAGTGCTATTGCTACAGAGTCTCCCTTTCCCGGCCCAGAGAGCTCCCCTCCTCCTGCATTGTCCTTGCTTGTGATGTTCGGAATGCCTGGCAGTCGTATTGGTCCGGGCTCAGGACTGCTGGATGATTGGGTGAGACATGTCCCCTCCCCCGTCCTGTCTATCCCGTCTAACAATATGGCTGCCACCTTTAAATGAGATGGTCGTGGGAAGTCGTTGGCACTAGTCTAACACATGGGAAGAACAGTGTAGTAGATGGACCACGTTGTTGCGCTTTATAAAGCTAACTTTTCATTGGGGTAAGGAGGCAGCAGTGAAAAACAGGCAGTGAATAAATTCAGTGAACAAGAAAAATAGCAGTGCTGTGCGGACAGTTACAGTGATGTGATAGTTGTTCGGTGGTTAGCTGAGTTGGGTGGGGCGAGGAAGTCCTGAAAAGGTGACATTTTAGCTAAGTTTTTTTTTTTTTAAGATTTTATTTATTTATTTTTAGAGAGGGGGAATGGAAGGAGAAAGAGAAGAAGAGAAACATCAATGTATGGTTGCCTCTCGCACGCCCCCCACTGGGGACCTGGCCGTCAACCCAGGCATGTGCCCTGACTGGGAATCGAACTGACAACCCTTTGGTTTGCAGCCTGCGCTCAATCCACTGAGCCACACCAGCCAGGGCTACATTTTAGCTAAGTTCTGAATGATGAGATTATTCTCTAAATTCCTAGAAGTAGAATCATGGGACTAGAGATTACATGCATTAAAAATCTTGGTTAATATAGTATTGGTAAATTGACCTGGAAGCCTTTTCTACATGTCCTCTGTGCATAAATATGTTTCTTTTCCTGACCTTCAGTGGCACTTTCCTCCTGATTTTAAAAAGTGGGGTCATTGAAAGCTTATCTAGAGACCTTTCTGCTTGTCTTCTGATGAGCTTCTTTAGCAGAGGGGAAGGAAAACAAGTTCGTCTCTTCTCTCTCCTCTCCCTAAAGTAACTGTCCAACATCACCCTTCACACCGTAAACCTTCCTTCTCACTTACTGCCCTTTCCTCTGCTGCTTCCTGTCCGCGTCGTGCGGCGGGGCGGGAAGCTGGCACCACGTCAGCCAGGGTCTGGGGGTGTGCAAAGGTAGGTTAAGTGACCAGCCCTCGTTACCTAAAAGATAAATCGTAAGTAAGGACACAAAATAATAACAGCGAGATGGCAAGTAATGTGAATAAGTAATATAATAATAAATAAATAACAGTACAAGATAGAACAAACTGTCTTGCGTACTCACAACCGTAAACCTGTACGTGAAGATTTAACAACCCCTTTTCCCTTTCGGAGTTAGTGCCTGGCTCGGGGGACATGGCCGATAAGCCAAATTGCGCTTGCTGTAAAAACAAGACAGCTTTTAGAGGTAGGCTGGTTTTTCCCGACCCATTTGTTGGCAAGGGGGACACATGCCACCTTCTGTGAGTTGAGACCGTGCAGAAGGCTCTGCCCGTCGGTTCAGTGCAGTCAGACCTCTGCCGCTTGGAGTGCAGCGGGGGAGGGACAGCGTCGATCACAGGACACTAGCACTGCTTCCGTGGGCAATAAGACGTCTTTTGTTTGTTTGGAATGTCTGTGTGATTACACATTGTTTGCAGATCTGCTCTGTAAAGCCTTTCCCATCCTACGTAAACTGTCATAAGAAACATTCCCTGTGGGTCTCGAGCAGGGCTCAGGGATGTGACAACGATGAGGTACCTGTGAAAATGGGGACCTTGTTCAGGTGCTGTTTTCATTGCAGTCATGTTTTTTTTTGTTTTGTTTTGTTTTTGCATACACATGTATTAGAGTTTAGTCCCTGATTCAAGCCTTAAAGAAAATCTTTGTAGCTTAAACTCATAGACAAATGGATTAAGGCAGTGTTCTTAAAATGTAGTTTCTTTTTATAATCTTTCAAAACTCAGCAACCTAAATAAAACACCCTAAGGGCAACATGTGTTAGGGAGCTGGTCTGGGGGCGGAGTGGGGAGGAAATGTGTTTGGTGAAACTGTCCAGGAGCAAAGCGCCACCGCTCACTTGAGGCTCAGAGATTTGTCATCCAAATCTGTGCAGATTGCTGGTGCTAGAAATAGTTCGAAGTCACGTAAACAGCTTCTTCCCCCTGGTTGCTGCTTGGCCATTGTTCAGGTAGATGCCGGAGCAGCCCGGGAGCGGCATCTCCCACCAGGGTCACGGCACTTGGGCCCGGCTCTCGGCTGCTTCTCAGCTGCACGGGGCTCGAGAGGACCAGCAGTTCAGGCCCTTCTGCCCGCCCCCTCCTTTTGGCTGTTCTCCTACACAGTCTGTTGTACAGCTTTACTAACTTGCCTCTGCTCTGGAGTTACTGAGCTGAGATTCCTGACGACTATAAAAAGCCTTGGGCCGCATGGCCGACTGAAGGAGATTTAGGAGATAGACGTTTCTCTCTTCAGGGCAGACGCATGCACGGCCCACTCCTTTCTTTCGGAGCCAAGAAGAGCGGCCCTGGCCCGCAGAGCTGCTCCGCCCTGTGCCAGGCGGCCAGGCAGCTGACATTTTTGAGAGCCCCTTTGAGGACTCAAGCAAAATGCTGACAGTAGAGCAACCGAGGACACTCCACGGTTTGTTACTGTATTTCCTTCGGAGAAAATAAGTCTTAAGAAAAACTTCTGCTTCAGCTGCATTCCTATACAGGGACTCGTCTGTCAGATGCCCGTGAGGAGGATGAATAACTTGACATTCTGTGGTTGAGGGGATAGATGGGAAGGGAATGAAAGGAAGGACTGGATTCTTAGGCACGTGACCTAACTTTTCTCAGCTTTAGTTTCTTCATTTATCAAGTGAGGATAATCATGTCTCTCGTTTCATGGAGTCGATGAGGAAGGTCATGTAAAATGCTGTCTGGACTGTAGCGACCTAGTGGAACGGAAGGAGAGGGAGGGTGGCGGAGTCTCCCAAGCCTGGCCGCCTTTGTGACCCAGAGCAAAGGGCTGAAGGCTTGCAGGCTCAGTCTTCTCATCTGTAAAACGGGGATGTCAGTGCCTGCCTTGCAGGGATGTTACAAAAATTAAAAATGACAAATGTAAAGCACTGACAAATGGTAGACAATAGTTAAGTGGCAGTACTAGTTATTATTACATTTAAGGTGGGATGTTTACACTGGGTGGTTTGGTTTGGGGTTCTTCACTTGGAGAAACAGATTCAGTTTGTAGACGTGAAGATTAGCAAAGACCCTGCTAAAAGCTGACGGCAATAACTGATAATAGATAATGTTTTTAAAAAATTTTATTAAGCCCTGGCTGGTGTGGCTTGGTTCGCTGGAGTATCATCCCATAAGCCAAAAGGTCACAAAAGTCACGGGTTTGGTTCCTAGTCAGGGCATGTGCTAGGTGTGGTTTGGTCCTCAGTCTGGGCGCAAGCGAGAGGCAGCGGATCAGTGTTTCTCTTCCTCTCTCTCTCCCTCTCTCCCCCGTCTCTAAAATCAATAAGCATGTCCTTAGGTGAGGATACAAACATTTTTAAATGGATTTTAGTGAGAGAGAAGAAAGGGAAGAGAGAGATCGATCAAGCAGCCAATGTTGATTTGTTCTCCCACCCACTCATGCGTTTACTGGCTGGCCCCTGTGTGTGCTGACCGGGGATGGAACCCACAACCTTGGAGTATCTGGACGGTGCTGTAACCACTTGAGCCCAAGGTTACCCAGCCGGAGCAACATTTTAAGAAAATACAAGTAATACAGCCCTGGCCAGGTGGCTCAGTTGGTTGGAGTGTTGTCTTGTACACCAAAAGGTTGCAGGTTCAATTCCTGATCAGGGCACGTACCCAGTTGTGGCGTGTATGGGAGGCAGCCAGTCAGTGTTTCTCTCTTGCATGGATGTTTCTCTCTCTCCGTTCTTCTCTCTCTCTCTAGATCCAGTACATATCCTTGGATGAAGATTAAAATAATGAAAGGAAGGGAGGAAAGATATGAAATGAACGTCATTAAAAGAAGTCTTCGAGTCCAGAAATGCATCATTATCCATAATCTTGCTTACCCCCTCACTATGGGGCAGCTATTTAAATTTTCTGCTTTGAATTCTTCTGGTGGTTACCTCCATTTCTCTAAATAGAATTACCTCCATTTCTTTTTTAAAATTCCATTTTTGTCGGAATGGCGCGCGCACATCATTTGCTTTGTTCTTTTTAAGGTCAAATGTCAAACTTATAAAAAACAGTGCTCTCCTGCCTCCACCCCCACTATTCCCTTCCCTCCTGTTCTGTTTCTAGGAGTCTGTACCTTTGATCCTGCTAGCTGTTTGTTCTAGTATTTTTTATCTTAAATAATATGCTTATGTAGCTATCTCTTCTTTACACACTTTCTTACTGTGGACATTTTCAAACACATACAGAACGAAAGAGAATAGCATAGCGTACCGCCCGTTACCCGGCTTCAGGAATCAAGACAGGTCACTCATTGTGCCTCCAGCCCCACTGCTAGATGCGTCATTTCAGCAGTAACCGCTCTATTTAGCGTGTGTCTCTACGAGAATAAAGACTCGTGTACACGCGTGTGCGCATACACCCACACCCCTACTACCATAATCACACATAAAATAATGACTGGTCCCTTATGACTTGCAAAGACCTCCGACTGGCTCTGAAGTATTTTTGGTTCAGACCGCGTCCAGGCCAAGCCCGCCCATGGCCACGCTGCTCTTTTTTTGCTCATCAGTTTTAGATGTTACCTGTTGACCGGCACCAGGGGCTTCGGCTTCAACCCCGCAGCCCCCCTCGCCCTTCTGACCCTTTTCTCCTAACACCGCATTTTGATTCTGTCACGTTCCGTGGTTTCCAGTGTCACAGCGTGGCACGTGTCTGCCGCTGAGCCGGCACCATTCTGTTTCCTTTCTTTACGACTGTTTTCTGGACTTCATGGTAGCTGCTGCTTTAATGTGCTCGCCTTTTTTGTCGTTGTTGTTCTTATGGCTAAGTCTTTCCACACTTTCCCGGAGACTTCCAATACAGTTCTCAGCAAAACTATCAAGAAACCCATCAGTTCGGCTTTCCTAGAACCTTCCACTCAGACCGGCACTGTCTAACCTGTCAATCAGCCAGGGGCCCGGAGCTGCCCTCCTCGTCATCCTTGACATTCCTTTTGCCTCGCTCAGGAGGTCACTGGTTTTCAAGCCTTGTGTTCAAACCCTCGTTTAGGTGACGGGTGTTCTCCAGGGGTTTACCGAGAGAGCAGTGTCCGAGAGAGAAATTGTCCTCAGTCCTGGCAAGTCTGCAGATGTCTCTGTGGCCTAGCTGAGCTCGGACGCTAGGCTCCAGGTCACTTTCCTTTAGGGCTCTTCCCTCCGAAAGCATCGCTCTGCTGTCTGCGGGCACCGGAGCTGCTGGTGAGAAGTCTGATACCAGTCAGGTTCTTTTCCTGAAGTGTAGTCTGTCTGTCTCTTTAGAAACTTTTAGGATTTTTTCCAGTTTGAATTCTGGAAGATTAGGAAACTGTGTCTAGCTGTGGTCCCTTTTCCTCCTTCTCAACACTTTTTAAACTTTTCAGTTTGAAGCTACAGTCTTCCTTCAGCTTTGGGATTTTTTCCTCAGCATTTCTTATCAATAGATACTTTCCTGTTGTTCCTTCCTGTTTAGTCTGACGGTGAACTCCCTGGATTGTTGTTCTATGTCGAGACCCTTTTTTACTGTATGGAATTTTCCCCCATATTTTGAAAGATTTCCTTTTCTTACTTTCCAGTCCTTCTACTGAACTATTCCAGTATTTGTGTTGTTAATTTCCAAGAGCCCAGTATTATCAGTTTATTTCATGTTTTATGGACATAGTATCTTCAGAAACTCTGAAGATACAAGAATTTTTTCCCCCCTCGCCCTGACCAGCATTGCTCAGTTGGTTGAACATCATCCTGCAGAGCAAAAGGTCGCCTGTTCGATTCTCGGTCAGGGCACATGCCTGGGTTGTGGGCCCGGTCCCCGGTTGGGGAGTGTGCGAGGGGAACTGATTGATGTTTCTCTGACACATCGATGTTTCTCTCCCGTTCTCCCTCCCTTCCCCTCTCTCTAAAAAAAAATAAATAAGATCTTTAAAAAAAGAAAAAGGAAAGAAGTAGGCCTTGGTTTTCTCTGGAATTGGTTGTGTGTTTGCCCCATGGGCCTCGCCCACCTGGGAAGCCACTGGTACCGGCTGGATAGGTGCATTTCTCTGTGGGCACCTGAGGAGCAGCAAGACTTAGGGTCCTTCAAAGGCTGGGCAAGGGGGCCGGTCTCTCCCTAGAAGCCCTGAATGGCCCCAGGCCATTTTTCACTTAAAGAGCCTCCCTGTCTTTGCCTGGAGTTCTGCAGAGCTTCCTGGCTCTCTGTGAGCTGCAGGAGGGGGTAGGGAGCCAGCCATGCAGGGGCTAAAGCCAGCCTGTTTACAGTTTCAGAGATGTGGTGCTGCCTTAAAAGCATGTTATTGCTTTCTTTACCTCAAACCTGGTCTTTCCAAGGTGAGCGAGGGTCTGTGTTTAGAAAATGTTTATTGAGTTTCCCATTCTGTACCAATGAACAAGGGAGGCATGTTGTTGATCTCGTGGAGTTTACAGTCTGGCAGGGAAAAAGCATGTAGCATGTACTTACAATAATACAAGTTAAGGGTCACGAGAGGAGAAGTAGAGGGTGCCGTGGGCCCATACGGAAGGGGGAGCTAACTTAGGGGAGTGACATTTAATCTGGCATCTGATGGCTGAGTAGGATTTCAGTGTGGTGGCAAGGGGGGCCCGGGACTGGCAGGTCTCCCTTCTGTCGGAGCGCCAGGCTGTGCAGAGTCAGGGAGCCGCCCACTTCCCGGGGCTTGGGATTCCTGTCCTTGAACATGGTGATCACGTGCCATTTTCAGCTGTGAACACCAGCGAGGCTAAGATTGTTTAAAATGTACCGGAGAGGGAAAAGCCATCTGTCCCATAACTGCCCCGACCTGAAACCTGTCTTCAGCTGGAGGGAAGCAGGTCTTAAGAAAGCCGAAAAAGGAGGGGAGGGGCAGTGTGATATCTTGCAAGCCCTGCCCCCCTTTGAGATGCCGACTCGGGCCCCCTTCCCCTGCCAGCTCTCCAGCAGCCGTCAGAACACCAAACCCTGCAGACCTGCTGCCGGTGTGCTCCCAAACAAACAAACAAAAATTCAGACATTTCTTTATCACCTTTTGTGGGATTGACTTCTCCCCCCGAAAACCGACTTAGGTGTATGACTTCAAAACATTGTTTGGAGTGTAGGTGTGATTCTGTGTCTGTACCGCAGGAGGATAGCTGGTTATTTCCGGGTAATAGGGTGATGGACGATTGTCCTCCCTTTTTTCCTGTTCTTCTGTATTTTACTATTTTTATAATCAATTGTGATTGTGTTAGAGTATTATCTGGCATATGGTAAACATTCAGTAAAAGTTTTTTTGTTTATGGATTTTTTTAAATAAATGTCTTATATACAAAATGCTTGTAAATTAGACACAGATGTTTCCCTTAAGAAGCTAAAATTGTAGCAGAGGAATAAGATCTGAACAGAAGTAAATATGCCTCAAAAGGGAAAAGGAAAAGTTTCTTAAGGAAGAAATAGATAAAGTACCAAGGAAATTCAGAGGAGGGAGAGACCCCTTCCAGACCAGGGTGAGGGCGAAGGGCAGCTTGACAGCGAAGGGGCCGCTCTGTGCTACGAAGCAGCCCACGTGTCCCCTGTCCTCAGAGGGGCCGGTAGTGCTGGAGCGGTGAGGAACAGCTGCGTTTCCTGCAGGGAAACCCTCTCAGAAGCATTGGAGTCGGGGACGGAGGATGCAGACCTGGCCCCAGACAGCCCTGGCCTGGAGCGTGGGCTCTGTCACTTTTCCCAGTACCCTCTGTAGCTTGGTCAGTCTGCACAAGTCAGTTTCCACGTTTGTGAGATGAGAATATTAATGATACTTCCTGCACCTGGTCATTGTAAGGATGACATCAAGTGGTATTATAGAGTGCTCGGCACCAAGCTTGGCCCCGGTCCCCAAAGTGTGCCTGCCATGGTCAGCAGACAAAATGAGTGTGCTGGTGTCGCCAGGGTCCTCTCTCCGTGGACTCTGTCACCGGTGTGCAGTGACCCAGTCTGCAAGGCAAGTGTTGCCAAAGAGACGTCGTAGAAGAAAACTGTATCTTTATCTTTATGAATGGGCTCCTTACTGTTATTTTCGCTCAAGTAACCAACCAAACGTGATTCAAAGCCCTGAGGACGTCAGGAAAACTGACCTGTGAAGAGCTCAGGCTCCTTTGCTGACGCCACTCAGGCTCCTGGAATAAAGGGCCGGCCGGCCCCCAGGTCTCCACGCTGCGTGAGTGCCGCCGCGCAGAGCGGCTCCGACAGCCCGCGCAGGCCTCAGTTCCTCACCCCTCCTGACGTCCTAGAGAAGCACTGGGCCCTGGTTCGGGCTCCCTGGAGTTCTCAGCCTTATTCATGGACAGTCACATCATCCTCAGGGCAGAGGATGGTGACACTGAGTCAGAGTTAGAAAATGACGTCTTTACTATTAAGATGTTACAGCTTATTTTTGAAGGTGTTTTTCAACTTGCAGTACATGTCAGGCACTTTTCCACGTAAGAACTTCGCAGGATCAATGCCGTGTTAGTTCTTGTTTTACGTTGGGAAACCAAGGCACACACAGAGGTAGGTCAGGGTCATCCCCAGCTGGGAACCGGGAACGCAGGTCCCTGAACTGGTAACTGCCATGCTGCACGGCTTACAGGCTGGTGTTCTTTCTCTTCCCCCAACTTGTGGGGCAGCCCTCCAATCCGCACACTCCCTCCCAGCACGGGGTGGGCAAAAGGAGGTTTCCAGTCGTCGTGTGGAGAAGGGTACGACAGTTAGTGAGTAGTGATACAGGAACAAACTGTGTCTCTCACACTCACGACTGGAAACCTACTTCCCACCCTGCAGGTAGCCTGTTGGCTTGGCCCTTTCTTGATGAGCTTCAGAATTTTCCGAGAACTGATTAAAATGCTGGTTCAGTTATAACCTATCACAGCCTTATAAACAGCTGCTGCTTTCCCAGTAAGCCCCAGCCTCCCCTCCCAGTAGCGATAAGACAAATCACATCTGCCCCTTTGGGGGAGAGAGATGAAGCCCAGACTTGCTGCAGGCCACGCGGTACTTCGGTAGTAAAACGGGTAAGCGCCACCTCTTACCTCGTGGCCCCAAGTGTTTTCTTTCAGCAAAAGATCGGCTAGCTCTCCTCATCCCTGGCCTGGCCAAACCCGGGAAAACTCTCCCTCCCACTCCTTGCCCATTCATTTGAATAAGCTGAGCTCATTTTTCTAAGCGGAGACAACCCCACTCAGGAACAAGGGCCAGGCTCGGTGAAATAACCATTTTGAGAAGTAGCATTGACATGTGTGCTGGCCTAATGAAGACTCAGTTTTTTCAGGTCTGGCCCTTTCATCCTGAGCTGTGTGGCCTTGGACATATCACTCAACTTCTCTGTGTTTCATTTTTCTGTTCAAGGAAAAGGAGATGAATAATGTAGCCCCTGGGTACCAACTTCTGATAAAATGAGAATCAAATGAGATTACGTACTTCAGCAGTGAGAGCCAACACCTGTCAACACTTAGTATGTGTCGGATACTTTCAATTTCCTTTCATGTTATTTTATTCTCACAGTCCTAAAATGCAGGCCCTGGCATTCCATTTTACAGTTTAAAAAAAACAAAAAAAACCCTGAAGGTCAGAGAAGCTTATAAGTCACACAGGACTCAGATCCACATCTCCGGCTCCCAAACCGATGCTCATAATCACTGTCGACGTCACACTGCTTTCCACTGTGCACAGGAGAGAGGTTTATACGCCTTCCCCGTCAGCCCTCTACAAATGCAAGTGATAATGATTATCTCTTGTAACCGCTGCTCGTCCCAGTTCGTCCCTAATAAGGACAGCAAACTTCTCTTGCTGCTTTATCTTATTTAGCTGTTTATGCAGCCTCTTTCTCAATGTCCCCCAGGACTTGTTTAGTGAATTCTTTTGGGTTGTCTCCCAGAGAAACAATTCAGCTCCAAAATAAAGGGGGTGGAAGGAGCCAGGCTCAGCCTGACCTCTTCAGCAGTGTCCTGTGGCCCCTGCTGGGTGCTGCCCTCCCTCAAGCATGTAATTAAGTACTCAGCTTCCAGTAAATTCCTCACAGTGCCCTTGTCAAGCTCCTCAGTCTCGGAGTGGCAGGAGGGGAAGACATCAAAGCCGTTGTTTTATTGATGGGGAAACTGAGGTCCAGAGAGAGGGCTGACTTGCTTAGGGCCGTTCGTTTAGCTAGGTGCCTGGCCAAGACGGGACTCCAGTTCCCCGGTTACAGACCAGCCGTCTTTCCGAGCCTTTTCATGTGGGCACGTGTCATTTCCCCTAAGTGAAGGACAAGCTCTCGCTCGCACAGTGCCCAGCATGCTCCTGGAAAACTTTATAGAGATTTAAACAGCTTGGAAAATTGAGCAGGAAGAGATGGGGGTGGGAGAAACGATCTCCATCCTAACCTTGTCTGTTACATAGGAAAGAAATGAACTCAAACAGCTGGCAGTGACTGAGAGGCGGAGGGCTTTATGCAGGGACCCCTGGCCCGGGGAGTGGTGTAGGAAGCCCTTTGTCAGTACGGCTGCAG